>WNWK01000618.1:0-160000 GCA_009830355.1 Cherax destructor | reverse complement strand
GTCGAGGTAATCAGTCCTTCAGCCTTGGAGTTGGTGATGCTGCGCATGTCTGATTCTTCATCTTGTCTTTATTGTACACCATTCATGTACAACATTCTGCATGTCCTAATCGTGAGAAGAACGGACGGTACATATGGATAAACTGTATGAAATGCGAGGTCCTGCAGTATGAAATGCGAGGTCCTGCAGTATGAAATGCGAGGTTCTGCAGTATGAAATGCGAGGTTCTGCAGTATGAAATGCGAGGTTCTGCAGTATGAAATGCGAGGTTCTGCAGTATGAAATGCGAGGTTCTGCAGTATGAAATGCGAGGTTCTGCAGTATGAAATGCGAGGTTCTGCAGTATGAAAAGCGAGGTCCTGCAGTATGAAATGCGAGGTTCTGCAGTATGAAATGCGAGGTTCTGCAGTATGAAACGCGAGGTTCTGCAGTATGAAACGCGAGGTCCTGCAGTATGAAATGCGAGGTTCTGCAGTATGAAATGCGAGGTTCTGCAGTATGAAATGCGAGGTTCTGCAGTATGAAATGCGAGGTTCTGCAGTATGAAATGCGAGGTTCTGCAGTATGAAATGCGAGGTTCTGCAGTATGAAATGCGAGGTTCTGCAGTATGAAATGCGAGGTTCTGCAGTATGAAATGCGAGGTCCTGCAGTATGAAATGCGAGGTTCTGCAGTATGAAATGCGAGGTTCTGCAGTATGAAATGCGAGGTTCTGCAGTATGAAATGCGAGGTTCTGCAGTATGAAATGCGAGGTCCTGCAGTATGAAATGCGAGGTCCTGCAGTATGAAATGCGAGGTTCTGCAGTATGAAATGCGAGGTTCTGCAGTATGAAATGCGAGGTTCTGCAGTATGAAATGCGAGGTTCTGCAGTATGAAATGCGAGGTTCTGCAGTATGAAATGCGAGGTTCTGCAGTATGAAATGCGAGGTTCTGCAGTATGAAACGCGAGGTTCTGCAGTATGAAACGCGAGGTCCTGCAGTATGAAATGCGAGGTTCTGCAGTATGAAACGCGAGGTTCTGCAGTATGAAACGCGAGGTCCTGCAGTATGAAATGCGAGGTCCTGCAGTATGAAACGCGAGGTCCTGCAGTATGAAATGCGAGGTCCTGCAGCAGGGATTCAAGTGGAAGGTTACGACAGTGTGACAGAAAAGTGGAGAAGTTACGTTAGATGAAGTATTTAAGGCAATTTTCATATGCATTTTCATGAGTAATTACGTTAAGATCCAAGATGACAGAAGCTAGCAATGTTGCTTGATGCAACTGAGAGGTAGGGACAACAAGCCGAGATTCGACCCCAGCAAACACACATGGTGACTACAAATCGGCAGTGCACACACACACACACACACACACACACACACACACACACACACACACACACACACACACACACAAGGAGGTATGTGCAGAAGCGAACGGAAGGTTCAAAGAGGTCTTCATCAAGGAATTGGGAAATGCCAAGAAGAGGGGAAGAAAGGGGCGATCAACAGAGACTGGAGGAAATTAGCACGACAAAGGAGGACGTGAAGGGGCTACTGAGGGAATTAGATACAAGAAAAGCAGTGAAACCAGACACGATATCACTTTGTAATTAGAGAGAAACAGAGGAGCTGTGATCATTACACATAGATTTATAGATGGTAGAAACTGCTTTATTTTTTATGACGGGGTAAGGGAAATATAGAAACAGACTATGTGAAATTGCAAGCGCAGAGCTATGAATCTACTAAACTTAGATTCCTAACTATACCTGGAGGAGCGAGTAGTGACCAACAACAAACAGGACATTTCGAAAAGCAACATGCAAGTAGCTACAACGACCACGTCTTCCATCAGACCTTCAGGAACAATGATCACTTCGACAAAGCCAACAGTGACGCAGGCGTATACACAGATCTAGAGGGATTTTTCACATACTGAAACACAGCAGAGATGAGCTATAATGAATCCAACATTGATAGGCTCCGCTTTATTGAAATATCTTTACCGGCGAAACGGATAGAGGTGAATACAGCACGTAAACTGTCCGTCACTCTCGGTGAGAGGTGCTTCCAGTGCTGCATTCACCTGTATCAGACTGAGGAAGCCTGTTATATAGGCGAAACGCTTCAGCAGTTAAGGTACTCAGGTGTTTATTTACCCTTGCACATATAATACCTCTTCACGCTGATTCCCTGCTGCAACGTAACATGGCTATTAAATTGCCCGACGCCTTCACCAGATCTTCCCCAGTAACATGCTATTTCTTTTTATATGTATATTGTTTTCTCATTCTTTTATATCACTGCCACACAAAGCCACGCTTCTGGGTTAACCTCCGGCTCTTTCTGTTCAACTTGAAAACTTTCCTCACCTACACTATTCTTTGACCATCCTCACCCACTGTAGGTCCTTACCTGTGACTGACAGAGTAGTTTCATCTGAAGTGATCAGCATCCCAGGACTGACACATATTCAATAAAGATGTTCTAAGTGTATCACTGTGTCCTTTCATCCAGACTTAAGCAGACCGATCCCTAGATTACAAAACCTCTTTTAACACACTACACAGAATGATGGTCAACACACCTTAAAAAAAGGTCGAAATAAGAGGGAAAGAGCTAAAATGGCTACAAGAATGCTTAAAGAGCAGAAGGAAGAGGATGATAGAGAGGGAATATCAGAGTGGGCAAAGGTGACGTAGATGCCCCAAAGGATCAGCACCTAGAATTTTGATATTCCTGATAAAAACAAGATGCAAGAGGACACTGTCCTTGAATCTCTGCGTGCCAGTGAAAAACAACTGGAAAACGCATATGGAGAATCCAAAATGATTTTGAGCGGTGAAACAGGTGACTACTAGAATTCCATTCTAAATGCTGCAAAATAACAATATGAGAAGTGAGAAAAGACTAGACACTGAACTTTGAAAAAGTTCAGAGGGTGTTCACCACACCGAGGATAACACTGGACGCACACGGAACTAAATAATTTTAGTAGTATATGACAAAGTAATTAGCTTAAGAGTTGATGTAAGAATCTTAAAGAATCCTTCAGATCATACACATACGTTACTTGTAAGTTACCTGTAGTCGGTTAAATGCGTTACCGTCGCGGTCTCAGACCAGGTCACTGTTGAGGTCAACAGCGCCAGTGTGGTCAAGGTCGCTAACAAACTTAATATCCTGAGGTAAATTGAGAAGCTGAAGTCTGTGTTTGGTGGATTAAGAAACTTTAAAAATTCTAGAAGAGAAACGATAAGAATAATATAAATATTACATATCAAAAACTCCCAGTATGAACATCACACGACAAAAACATCCAATATAAACATAGCACGACTTCAACGTTCACTTAAATATCATAACAAAAACAAACTCTTAGCATTAACTTCACTACAAAAACACGTTTTAAAAAACAAAACAAACAAAAAAACGCTTAAAGCAACGCACTAAGAATAAGGCAGCGCTGAAAATGTGCAGTGAAAGTCTGTTTATCTCTCTCTCTCTCCTTCCCTCGCTCCATCCTTCACCAAGTTCCTTTCTCTTTCTGATTCCTTTTCTCACTTCCTCCTCCCCTCGCTCATTTCATCTTTTTATTTCCTCCCTCCTTCACTACTTCCCTTTCTACCTCTCCATCTCCTAACTTTTTTTTCCTTGCTCTCTCTCTCACCCCTACATTACCATCTACCTTCTTACTCTCCCCAAACAACTTTTCCCTTCGCATATTCCCTTCATTTTTCCTTCCCTTCGCTTACTTTATCTGTGCCTCCCTCCTTCCTTCCTTCCTTCCTTCCTTCCTTACCTCTCGTGTGTTTTTCTTTCTTGTGTTGAACCGGAATTCATTCATTCATCAAACACAGTACAAAAATAAGTGAAAAAACAAGGTCGACTTCTTCCAATCCCCTGAGGGAGCTTAAGGGAGGAGGAGGGAGTGGAAGGGTGAAAGGAAGAGAGCGAAAGAGGAAGAGAGCGAAAGAGGAAGAGAGAAAGGAGGAGAAAGCTAGGAAAATGAAGGAGGATGAGGAGGAAGGGACAAGAGCGCAGTGAGAGGAAGAAAGAGGGAGAATGATAGAACATCTTCTCTACTCTTTTTCCATGAAGAGAAGCAGAGAAGTCTAGCAATCTCCTGGCTGACAAGGTCCCTCCTGCCTGCATGACAAGGTCCCTCCTGCCTGCATGACAAGGTCCCTCCTGCCTGCATGACAAGGTCCCTCCTGCCTGCATGACAAGGTCCTTCCTGCCTGCATGACAAGGTCCCTCCTGCCTGCATGACAAGGTCCCTCCTGCCTGCATGACAAGGTCCCTCCTGCCTGCATGACAAGGTCCCTCCTGCCTGCATGACAAGGTCCTTCCTGCCTGCATGACAAGGTCCCTCCTGCCTGCCTGGCTAACTGCCTGATTTTTTTTTTTTTTTTTTGGATGACGCATTGGCTGAGTTGTTTTATAACTAGCCTCACAGTGCACTAGCCTCACAGTGCACTAGCCTCACAGTGCACTAGCCTCACAGTGCACTAGCCTCACAGTGCACTAGCCTCACAGTGCACTAGCCTCACAGTGCACTAGCCTCACAGTGCACTAGCCTCACAGTGCACTAGCCTCACAGTGCACTAGCCTCACAGGATGAGCTGCGTGTGCATATAACTCACTCTGCCTCTCCGCTTTGTGTTGGCTGTCTTCTAGTCCTGGTCCATCCCATATTGAATAGCTTCTTTCCCAGAGAATTTTGCATGTCGTGATCATGTCTCTCTTTTTCTAACCTCTTCCAATGATAAATGGTTTTTATATTTCTGATACTCTAGTTGGTTAGCCCTAAACTTGGCGTTTTATTCCAAGGATGTGGCACCAACCTTGGAGCAGCGTACTCATGGATTGTTCTTTCATATGTGGCGACCATTGTGTCTTCAAGAATTTTTCGTTCATATATATAAAAGATAGTTTTACTATTACTAGTCTGACGGTCATTATGAATGTTTATTTTTTGTCCGTCGCCGAACAGGTTAAGTGGTAATTTTGCCCTCCACGCCTTTTTTTGTTTCGTAATTTTGAGTTTTTTTTTTTTTTTCATTTTACCCAGATGGTATAGTGTGTGTAGCTCTCTATCTTGTGTATGTGTGGGGGGAGGGTTCATTACTGGAGCCTTACAGTCAGTGTTTGGAAGGTGTGTGGGGGAAGGGTTCATTACTGGAGCCTTACAGTCAGTGTTTGGAAGGTGTGTGGGCGGGAAGGTTCATTACTGGAGCCTTACAGTCAGTGTTTGGAAGGTGTGTGTGGGGGAGGGTTCATTACTGGAGCCTTACAGTCAGTGTTTGGAAGGTGTGTGGGGGAGGGTTCATTACTGGAGCCTTACAGTCAGTGTTTGGAGGGTGTGTGGGGGGGAAGGTTCATTACTGGAGCCTTACAGTCAGTGTTTGAGAGTGTGTGGGGGAAGGTTCATTATTGAAGACTTACAGTCAGTGTTTGGAAGGTGTGTGGGGAGGGTTCATTACTGGAGCCTTACAGTCAGTGTTTGGAAGGTGTGTGGGGAGGGTTCATTACTGGAGCCTTACAGTCAGTGTTTGGAAGGTGTGTGGGGGGAGGGTTCATTACTGGAGCCTTACAGTCAGTGTTTGGAAGGTGTGTGGGGGAGGGTTCATTACTGGAGCCTTACAGTCAGTGTTTGGAAGGTGTGTGGGGAGGGTTCATTACTGGAGCCTTACAGTCAGTGTTTGGAAGGTGTGTGGGGGAAGGTTCATTACTGGAGCCTTACAGTCAGTGTTTGGAAGGTGTGTGGGGGAGGGTTCATTATTGAAGCCTTACAGTCAGTGTTTGGAAGGTGTGTGGGGGAGGGTTCATTACTGGAGCCTTACAGTCAGTGTTTGGAAGGTGTGTGGGGAGGGTTCATTACTGGAGCCTTACAGTCAGTGTTTGGAAGGTGTGTGGGGGAGGGTTCATTACTGGAGCCTTACAGTCAGTGTTTGGAAGGTGTGTGGGGGAGGGTTCATTACTGGAGCCTTACAGTCAGTGTTTGGAAGGTGTGTGGGGAGGGTTCATTACTGGAGCCTTACAGTCAGTGTTTGGAAGGTGTGGGGGAAGGTTCATTACTGGAGCCTTACAGTCAGTGTTTGAAAGGTGTGTGGGGAGGGTTCATTATTGAAGCCTTACAGTCAGTGTTTGGAAGGTGTGTGGGGGGAGGGTTCATTACTGGAGCCTTACAGTCAGTGTTTGGAAGGTGTGTGGGGGAAGGGTTCATTATTGAAGCCTTACAGTCAGTGTTTAGAAGGCGTGTGGGGGGGAGGGCTCATTACTGGAGCCTTACAGTCAGTGTTTGGAAGGTGTGTGGGGGAAGGGTTCATTACTGGAGCCTTACAGTCAGTGTTTGGAAGGTGTGTGGGGAGGGTTCATTACTGGAGCCTTACAGTCAGTGTTTGGAAGGTGTGTGGGGAGGGTTCATTACTGGAGCCTTACAGTCAGTGTTTGGAAGGTGTGTGGGGGGAGGGTTCATTACTGGAGCCTTACAGTCAGTGTTTGGAAGGTGTGTGGGGGGAGGGTTCATTACTGGAGCCTTACAATCAGTGTTTGGAAGGTGTGTGGGGGGAGGGTTCATTACTGGAGCCTTACAGTCAGTGTTTGGAAGGGACTACAGCAGTTTAACCACTAAACTTCTCCAATTACATCTCTCTCTGGGCAGAATATTGCACCAGTTTTACGAGTATTATTATTATTTTTTTTTTAAAGGAAAGCGTGAAACAGGAGAGGGGTGAATTGGGAGTAGAAGCAGTAATAATAACTGTAGTAGGAAGAACAGTAGTAGTAACAACAGTAGGAGGAAGGGGAATCGAAATATTAACAGGATGAGAGGAAGCAACAGTAGGAGATAACAGTAGGAGGAAGAGGAACAGAAGTATTAACAGTAAGATGAGAGGACAGAAACTTCAATGAGTTTTTTCCTTCTCTGAACACATTCGCGACTAACTTGCTAGTAGACATAGTTATCTATAAACATATTTACACTAAGGCCTTTGATAGGTGCTCTCACAAAACCCTAAGACTGTCTGCACCTCGGTAAAGTCTGCATCTCACTCAATACTACACACAGTTTCTCTCTCAGAAAGGAGAGAGTAAGAGGGGAAGAATAGAGGAGAATAAGCAGGGAGAGGGAGATATTACATCAGGAAGTTGGTCATGACCTTCATTATCTCCCTCACCTTCATTAAGGTAAACTTGTCCCACACATATCATATTTAAAGCAGGCATGAACCTCGTCAGTGTTGGCACGCCTGGGGACCATGCTGGACATAAATTATTAAAACTAATTGATAACAATGTTATCAGTCATCCATAATTTAGATCTCTGTCTAGGAACTACCATAAATATAAAATCATACGAGAATACTATACGTATTACGGTAACCGAGGGATCGGCGAATGTTTACCTGGTACTGCACAACCCCTACCCCACCCCACCCCTCCCAACCCCTCCCCACCCCACCCCACCCCACACCTCTGCATCATTGAAAGCAACAGGAACAGTGCAGAGCGCAGCATAAGTTTTTAATGCAGTTAAATATTAGCGTTGAAGAGACCTTCACAAATTTCTTCAATAAAATTTGCAATATTAGAACCTACGAATCTCAAAGCAATAATAACGCGATCCTTATTTTATGTAAAGTAACACAAGGTTGAAAATTGGAATCCGATCATTAGTCATTCTTCAAATATAACACATTTCAAACACTGCAAGATTTATAAACTAATTTATTATATCGACAAAGTACACATCATGGGTACCATCTTGGCTGTAAGATGCAACAGCCATTAAATATTACAATCATTCAGAGGAGGCAGACTCAAAAATATTTAACCTGATTTAATGTAATACGAACTTCACACTATTTTACAAATAAAACTGACATGTGTTCATCTACACTCTAAGTCATCGTGAAAATAAGAGGCACATATTTTGAACGTTAGAAACCAAACAACAGAGGATTTTGGAAGTTAAGGGAACATTTCTAATAAGCTGGGAACAGTTTCTACAACTCTTTTCTGCACATTCCAATTACTCTAAGACTCCTGGTTTAATTACTACACACCAATGTTGAAAATTTGAAGCCAGGCAAATGAGGCCGCCTCGTGTTATGGAGGAAATTAAAACAAAAATATGGAAGAAGAAAAAGTAAATTAAAATGGATAATAAAGAAGAAAAATCAAACAATCACTTAAAGGTCTCCATCGAAGATGCCTAATTGTGTAATATATCTTGGCACCTACAATACAGCATTGCAGGTACAAGTAGACAGTTCTTCTCAGCTGATAGCCTCGGTGTGGACTTCCAAGTTCTTTGTCATCTGTCTTTCCCACGTACACCCATGTATTCCCACGTACACCCATGTATTCCCACGTACACCCACGTACACCCATGTATTCCCACGTACACCCATGTATTCCCACGTACACCCACGTACACCCATGTATTCCCACGTACACACATGTATTCCCATGTACTCCTATGTATTCCCAGCTTAGAACGCCGAGTCACCAGCAGAGAGGAAGGGAGAAAGGTAACCACATGTGTACCAAGCAGACGGTCCACAGGGCTGCTAGTGTACCGACGCAGACGGTCCACAGGGCTGCCAGTGTACCGACGCAGACGGTCCGCAGGGCTGCCAGTGTACCAAGCAGACGGTCCGCAGGGCTGCCAGTATACCAAGCAGACGGTCCACCGAGCAAAGTTTTCCTTATCTGTAATGTATACAAGACTGTTGGTTCCCTGTGGCACTTACATTCCTCCTTGTCTCCTGCACTTAATAGCGCTCTTAGTGTTCCTGCTGGTGTTACTGCCATTGTTCCTGCTGCTGCTGTTACTGTCATTGCTCCTGCTGCTACTGCTGTTACTGTTCCTGCCATTACAGCCGCTATTATTTCTGCCGCTTCTGCTGCTGTTATTGTTTTTGCAGCAGTTGACGATTTTGCTGTCGTTGCGGTCCTGCTTTTGATTTTTACTGTATGACCCTTGTGGTTTAGCGCTTCCTTTGATTATAATAATAATAATAATGCTTTTGATTTTGTTATTGGCTAAAGTGTGAGAGAGAGAGAGAGAGAGAGAGAGAGAGAGAGAGAGAGAGAGAGAGAGAGAGAGAGAGAGAGAGAGAGACTTGGTATACAAAATATTGCATAAAATAATAACAATTTTTCTTCCTCTCTTCCTCTCCCTTCCCCTTCCCTCCTCTCCCCTCACCTTCCCTCCTCTCCCCTCACCTTCCCTCCTCTCCCCTCACCACTCCTGTATACTTCTCACCTACATGACCCCTACGGGATAAACACGATTCCCTGATTAAAGCCAAACAATTCCGAACGCGGGTCTTCATATGATTAATATTCACCTAAGAAAATATTTACTCAGTTTCCTGACGAATCTTATCTAAGCTAACCTCTAAGCATCACTAATCTTATATAAGCTAATCTCTGAGCATCACTAATCTTATCTAAGCTAACCTCTGAGCATCACTAATCTTATCTAAGCTAACCTCTAAGCATCACTAATCTTATATAAGCTAATCTCTGAGCATCACTAATCTTATATAAGCTAATCTCTGAACATCACTAATCTTATCTAAGCTAACCTCTGAACATCACTAATCTTATCTAAGCTAACCTCTGAGCATCACTAATCTTATCTAAGCTAACCTCTGAACATCACTAATCTTATCTAAGCTAACCTCTGAACGTCACTAATCATCAAAGGCTGATGCATCTTGTATAATGTGTGAAGTGTTGTTCGGGTTTAGGTCGTGTAGGAGCAAAGTCTGTGGGGTTCTGTGCAATAACTGAGGAATGCATCTTCTGGTCGCCTTCAAACTTTTAGTGCTGATGTGCTTTCTGGAAAATGAAGCTTCTCCTTCATTTTAGGTTAAATATTAATGTGTCAGTATTAATAAATAAATTGGTTTCCTTGAAATCAATGGAGAATTTTTTTTTTTGGATCAGAAATAAGTCAGGGTGTTTCACTTTACTTAACAATCCTTGGTTAAATCTACAATACGAAATTTTTATGTGACTATGACTTGTATGTACCCTCCCGTCCCTCTCTCCCTCTCCTACAATGACTCCCTCACCTTTGTGTGTTAGTGTGACTAGTTAATAGTCCAAGTCGGACCAAAACATCGTCATAAGCGTCTGTCTCCCACGTGTGGGTTGCTTAAACCTTAAAGGCTTGTCAGTCTTAGAGAATATTTTGGGAGATTTTGGCCTGTGTAGGTCTTAATTTGCTTTTTCAGTGGCAGATATTGGGAAAATTGAAATACTGGTTTACATGAGATAATTTCTTCTGAGTACTTTATCAGACTGGTTTTAACGTTGAAAACGTAATAATGTAACTTCAGAATGGCATTAAACTTAATTTGCAGATGTATTTTAGGGCACTGGTCTCTCTGAGGTAACAAGAGAATGCCTCTTCAGTTTGGTTTTCAAGCTGGTATTTCTTAGTGGAAAGTTTTAATAATTTTTTGACCGAGTTTATCCAAATTTGCCATTTTTATAGTAGAAATTGGGATAATAGTTTCCATGTGATGACTTGTTAATGCCCCTCTTGATTCTCTTCAAATCTTCAATGGTAATATTTAACTTCATTAAAAACTTGTGTCGCACTCTGTCAAAACAAAGATATTTTTTACGGAGCCTTGAGGGAGAGGTTGCTGGGGTTACACACTAGCTCTCCAGAGGTAAACACTCAGTCTTACCAATGCCGTACACATATAATCCCCACATGGGAGAGAGGAGCTTAGGACGACGCTTCGGTCCGACTTGAACCATTTACAAAGTCAGTGTGACTTTGTAAACAGTCCAAGTCGGACCGAAACGTCGTCTTAAGCTTCTATCTCCTGTGTGGGGAATATCTGTGTATTGTTTCTTCACCGTATTGTGATTTTTTGTTTTTTAAGTCACTCATAAGTGCGACACAAAACCTGTGTTTCTGGCAACAAAAGTACGTCACACCCACAGCTGGTTGAATAACCACACAAAAAGCAAACAACAGGACATTTTATTCTAAACATTTCGGTCACGGGACCTGTGAGGTGACTGGTCACAGGACCTGTGAGGTGACTGGTCACGGGACCTGTGAGGTGACTGGTCACGGGACCTGTGAGGTGACTGGTCACGGGACCTGTGAGGTGACTGGTCACGGGACCTGTGAGGTGACTGGTCACGGGACCTGTGAGGTGACTGGTCACGGGACCTGTGAGGTGACTGGTCACGGGACCTGTGAGGTGACTGGTCACGGGACCTGTGAGGTGATTGGTCACGGGACCTGTGAGGTGACTGATATGGGTCCAAGTGTTTATATTTTTTTCTACTAACAACCTTTGTTTGTTTACTGTTTTATTTTTATCTCTGTGAGGTGTGTCAGCACTGTACTTGAAGCGTGTCAGCACTGTACTTGAAGCGTGTCAGCACTGTACTTGAAGAGTGTCAGCACTGTACATCATGCTTGTCAGGACTGTACTTGAAGTGTGTCAGCACTCTACACACTTGAAGTGTGTCAGCACTCTACACACTTCAAGCGTGTCAGCACTCTACACACTTCAAGCGTGTCAGCACTCTACACACTTCAAGCGTGTCAGCACTCTACACACTTCAAGCGTGTCAGCACTCTACACACTTCAAGCACATATATTTCAACGAGTGCAAACACGAGGCTCTTTCAAACACTGTTTAGACTTCCCAATGTAAACATCGGCACCGGATGCTATCGCTAGTTCACAAACATCCGGGTTTGTTGTGTTTTCAGACTAGATTACTGCAAACGTTTTAAAGATGTTATCTTTCTATAACTGAGATTAGTGTAATTTTCTGAGTCATACTGCATCATTTCCAACTAATTCTTCCCCTCCATAAATATTTGTGAGTAACCTTTATATATGTGTGTGTGTGTCTCTCGTTTATCGAAGAAATATAATAGTAGAAACTTGAACTTATGGACTGGTGTTTGGCCAACACCTGCTATACCAACACCTGTTATACCAACAGGAGCTCACACTTTCAAAAGAACTCTTTGTGAGAAGTGGCCATTCCATTGTTACACCCAGCTGACCAGGTTAACTGGGGTCCCACACTCAAACAGCTCACCTCTGCCCTGCTCATTAAAATGAATTCAAAGTGAGAATTTACCGTATGGGAATGTAAGAACTTGCTTTAAAAGGCATCACAAATGGGGTTAAATTACCAATAGCAAATCTAATCTATTTTTTTAAACAAAAAGGGAAGTCAACTTTCATATCAGATGTAACATATAAACCGCAAAAAGAAACGCTTCACAGATTTTTTAAAATATATATATATATATATATATATACTGGTATATACAAGTAAGGCACCGCCAGAGAAGGGCCAGAAAATAGACCATCAAATCCTCCGCCGGAAACCATTAAGAAAGTTCCAATCTTTTTTTTTTCTAGAACTGACTTGAGAAAGAATTCAACGGCATTTTTTACCGCCTCGAAATTCTCTTAATTGTCTTTGATCTTATAATGTAATTCTGGAGGGAAAAATTACTCTATTCCACTCACCCGGGTTAGGGACGACTGGAGGAACCCAGACCTTCTTTGTAATAATGTAATTAGTCGCTGAGGGACTGGGGGTGGGGAGAGGGAGACCTGGGGGAGAGGGAGTGGAGGAGAGGGGAAGGGGAAAGGAGAGAATGACAGAAAAGTTTTACCGAACATATATTTTAATGCATGGCATTATTCCAAGAGATTTCTTGCTTTTCATCCTATATACAAAATAATAATCTGCTTTTGTTGATAAATAGTAATTCTGTTTTGCTTCCCTTCGTAAAGATTGGCGTGATATTTACGCCACAACAAACACTTTCTAGTGTTGCAGCATCTGTGGTCGTGAGAAACACAAGTGCAACACTTACATCTAGTGTTTCAACATCTGTGGTTCTGAGAAACAAGTTACCACAACACAGATCTGTGGTGTTACAGTTACGGTCTTGTTTCAGTGTCTCACTACAGTTATTTCAGTAATGTATACTGTCTTACTCGTCTTCCTGTTCACAGTCATCTGTTACTTCAGCGAGAACTAACAATAACTTATAGTTTCGTTCATTGAACTGATTTCATAATTTCACTGTTTATAACAGACACTGGAAATATGATTTTCCTATTTAAACATTTTAAAATCAAGTGAAATCTCCCGGGAGAGCTTTTCTTTATCCTTCTAATAATAATAATTATTTTATTTAGCATACATGTTTATACAAAGGAGTATAACAATTGGGTGTACATGCCAGAAGCCCCTTTAGATTAATAACGCAAAAACAGTGCAGCAATTGTACCTATGGTCATTAGGTGAGTTACAATGAATGTAAGACATCTTAATATGCTATTAGATCATGCTATATGGTATATTCCACTTGATCCCATATTTGGGATTACTGTAGTTATTCCACTTGATCCCATACTTGGGATCACTGTAGCTACTCCACCTGATCCAATCTGTCACTTGGTCCAGATCACTTGGGATCACTACTGCCACCATCCAACTGAAACTTGGGATCCACTAATTAAAATCTAGAAGTACACACATATCCTAAGTCCACTTATCAGTGAGGAAGCAGAGGTGGGTCATAGTGGTACCATCCACTAGTCGAAGTAGGTCTTCGTCCAAAGGTTGGACAAGTGTTGAAGAATTCGTTTGTATCAAGATAGAGGGATAAAGGTAATAGTACCAGTGGTATGTAATCTCTCTTCCCTTCCTCATTTATGTCTGGCTATTTAGGTTGACGTACACATGGTTGTATACATGTTTTGTCTTCATCACACTTTGTGTATGTTTACCTTTGTGCTTGTCTTAGCTCAGTATCACACTCGTTCACTATATGTATTCCCACTAATGTCTTTTATTTTTTCTACACTAAATTTCTTCCTCTCTCTCCTCTTTTCTTCCCAGCGAACTTTCCCTTTCCCTAACCCACCCATTCTGTGTATGTTTGTTTCTCTCTCTCCCTCGCCCTCTCCCTTCCTGGGGTAGTGCTGAAGCTCTTAGCATGCCAGCAAGCAGTGTTGGGGAACCCCAGCAAAGTGCCATGTCCCCACCACCACTATCAACCACTGTCGGTCCTGCCACTACCAGCACCTCACTGCCACGCCTACCATCACTTTCTGCTTCCGTCAACAGATGCCACTTCTCGTCTGTGTTAACACCTGCTGCCACTACGACACTGTCATCTGTGCCACCGAAATGGAGACACCATCACAACCACTACTAAATTGTCACACTTGTCACCATCTTTCCTTACCTAAAACTATGACTATCATCACTGCTATTGCTACCCAATGAAGTGATGGGTCACTATGTTCTTCCTGGCTGGTATTTCACATAAATCGATTCTTTATAGAACTGAAAGCATCTGCTGGACGAAACGTTCCCTTAATAAACTGTCTGAAGTGTTGCAGGTCTGGTATTACCTCACATGGTGGTATTTCTGATCTCACCACTTGCCTAGACTTACTAATGTCAGTGTTGGTATATTGCAACGAGTTATCACCACTCCCTGCCATCAGAATCACTATCACCATCCCTGCCACCACAACCACTACCACGTACGTCAAAACTCACGTCATGCTAGTTTTTTAAAGGTAGAGAAGAGGAGCAAGTGAAAAGAATAACAGGAGGAGGCAGTAGGAATATAAAAGGAGCAGGAAGAGGAAAAGAAGAAAAAGAGGAAGGACGGAGCAAAAGTAAGAAGCAGAGTATGGAAGTAGTATAGAGAAACAGAAGGCATGGAGCAAGAGGTGTGGGATGAGGGGTATATGAAGACGAGGAGAGGAGTAAAGGGATGAGGAGGAAGAGGGATAAATATGGAGCTGAAAGTGTTAGGAATGAAGGATGTGAGAACTAAAGTTCGGAGATGCATGAGAAAATGAAGAGCTAAAGGAAGAAGAGGGAGAGAACAGAAGGAAGAGGAAGAGATTTACCTGAGAATGTCCTTAGCTCCTCCTAGACAAGATGTGTGAAGCTCCAGGAGACGAAAGTCACTAGTTCCCTCAACCTTGACAAATATTAACCTCTTCTGCCTTGACACCTCAACATTTTCCTTGACAAGTCTGCCAGGTAGGGCCAGGGGCGGGTCTTGCAGGAAGGGTCTGCTAGTGGCGGGTCTAGAGGGAATGGGTAGCCGCCAGGGGCTACCCAGAAGCACTGCCACTCCAAAATCTTTTACTTTTTACTCTCTACATGGCATCGCATGTTTGTATATTCCACGTATTCGATTCCTTAGGCGAGTGTGGCTGGCGTTGCTTTGCAGCTGCGTCCGTAAGCCTTTACTGCGACTTCACTAAAAAGTCATTTTTTTTACTCCTATTCCAATACACTTGCACTCTCTGGGAGAGAAACAGCAAATGTGGCCCACTAGGTATGTGTTTCAGGGTAGACAGCACACCAAACCTATCCCCAGACATACACACAAACTACACATCACAAAACCTTTCCTAACTTAAACATTGGTTTTGCACTATATTAACTTCGTCTATTTTTCTATATACATTGACGCCACTGAATCCACTTTAATTGATTATAGCAAATATTAACACCAAGAAAATGCAATAATGCAAAAGAGAAAAGTTTTTTATTGAGCAAACAGGAAACGGGACACTTGTTAGAGAAAAAACATTGAAACAATTTTCCGCCCAGATTAAAGCTTTATCACGTTTTGACTTGATGAAGCTGTTCCCAGAGAAAAACTTACTCTGTTATAAAAGCCTGTTACTCACTATTACGCAGTATATTGGTGAATATTGTATAAAAAACGCTCCATATATAATGTCACTTTCCGGTTTCAGAACTAATCCCGGAAAGTGACATTATATATGGAGCGGGTTTTTTTTTATACAATATTCACGAATACACTGCGTAATACAAGTGTTAATCATAGTGGTCGTCATTCCAGCAGCACACAGGTGAGTACACTCAAGGATACTCCTCACCATCTTCAACAAGGTAAACACACTCAAGGATACTCCTCACCATATTCAACAAGGTAAACACACTCAAGGATACTCCTCACCATCCTCAACAAGGTAAACACACTCAAGGATACTCCTCACCATCTTCAACAAGGTAAACACACTCAAGGATACTCCTCACCATCTTCAACAAGGTAAACACACTCAAGGATACTCCTCACCATCTTCAACAAGGTAAACACACTCAAGGATACTCCTCACCGTCTTCAACAAGGTAAACACACTCAAGGATACTCCTCACCATTATCAACAAGGTAAACACACTCAAGGATACTCCTCACCATCTTCAACAAGAAATCTTTTAAGAAGTCCATATCTAAACAAGCACATAAAAGAAATGGCGATTTTTTTCAAAATTCTGCGACTCTGCTGGATCCAGCGTTGAGCTGCAGGAGCTTCTAAGACTACAATGGCTATATCTCACAAGAATAGTGTTAATGTTCGGAGGAGACATGATAATGACATAGGAGGTATTCAGGGGCATCGAAGGGAGAACAGGCAGTGTTTGACATGAGGGGTACGCAGGAGGAGCCAGAACAACATACCACAAACACTTTAAAAGAGGATTTTCTCGGTGGAAGAAAAGTGAACAACTACAACAAATTAAAATATCTCTAAGAATTTGAAACCTACATCAACAAAATGGGTGGACACAGGAGCTGGAAAGTAACCCGCCAATATCACTGATATAAACACACATGTCATACATAGGTTTATGAGCAGATATGGTTTTTTACAACAAGGCCAGAAACTAGTAGAGCAGATCGATGACTAGAGGAGCCAAGAGCTGTGAATCAACCCACACATCATCACCTAAGTTCCACACATGCGCAGGCAAATGCTGGAGAAAGTTCAATATGCTTAAAGTTTCAGTCTCGACTAATACATTTCTCAAGCTATCGGAATTTACATAGATGGAGAGGAGGGAGAGAAGACTCGCAAGGAAATGGGGGTTAAAAGATGGAAGAAGCAAGGGAAAAGAAAGAGGGGTTGAGGAAATGGATGCTAGGAGAGGCGATGGAAACAGCGAGAGGAAGAGGAGGCAAAACTGAAGGAAAGTGGAAGGAACATGGATGAAGGAACGTCGTTAGGAGGGAATTGAAGTGGAAAGGAAGGACAATTTATGGAGAGAATAAGTTTGAGATAAGGAAAAGAGGAACGAGGGAACATGAGGTACAGGAGAGGTTGATGTCTGACACTATAACTGAGACACAAGTAGAAGCTTAATTAATCTGACCTGTCAGGACTAGTCTCCTAGTACCTGACCTGCAGGACTAGTCACCTAGCACCTGGACTGCGTGAGAGGTCACCTAGGACCTGGACTGCGTGAGGGGTCACCTAGTACCTGGACTGCGTGAGGGGTCACCTAGTACCTGGACTGCGTGAGAGGTCACCTAGTACCTGGACTGCGTGAGAGGTCACCTAGTACCTGGACTGCGTGAGGGGACGCCTAGCACCTGGACTGCGTGAGGGGTCACCTAGCACCTGGACTGCGTGATTGGTCGCCTAGCACCTGGACTGCGTGAGGGGTCACCTAGGACCTGGACTGCATGAGGGGTCACCTAGTACCTGGACTGCGTGAGAGGTCACCTAGTACCTGGACTGCGTGAGAGGTCACCTAGTACCTGGACTGCGTGAGGGGACGCCTAGCACCTGGACTGCGTGAGGGTTCGCCTAGCACCTGGACTGCGTGATTGGTCGCCTAGCACCTGGACTGCGTGAGGGGTCACCTAGGACCTGGACTGCGTGAGGGGTCACCTAGTACCGGCACTGCGTGAGGGGTCACCTAGTACCTGGACTGCGTGAGGGGTCTCCTAGTACCTGGACTGCGTGAGGGGTCTCCTAGTACCTGGACTGCGTGAGGGGTCACCTAGTACCTGGACTGCGTGAGGGGTTACCTAGTACCTAAATAAAGGAGTTGGAAGATAGTTTTAAAAATTACATGAAAACATACAGAAAAAAAAATCTAAATTTAGCATTAAATAAAAAAAAATATATAAAACAGATGACGGGATGTGTATCAATTATTTTAATCATAATTTGAAAGGAAGAGGCAAAGACAACTTTCAAAGAGGTTTGAGAGATGAATTTCCCAGAAAGGGTTGATCAGAGGATATATTTCAGGGCAAAGAAATAAATTCTAAAGGAGATTTGTAAATTGGCGCAGTCAAAAGGTATTTGCTTTTTTAAGTTCATTTAACACAAAAATGTTTAAAATTCAACGGGGTAAAAAGAAATACGATGAAATTACTGGAAGCCGGCCGGAAGTAACAGCCTGGTTGATCAGGCCCTAATCCGCCGCGATGCCTGGTCATGGACCAGGCCGCGGGGGCGTTGACCCCCGAAACACCCAGGTGTACTCCAGTTATACGAATGGTCATCACTTATAACAATCACAAGAGAAATAAGCCAGATGTTTCACCTGCCTGAGGCTGAATTTGTCCAGTACACAACAGAGTAGAGAGAGTACGAGCAGTGGGCGTCAGGTCAGGTTCAACCTGATAGGACGAGGTTCACTTCATAACTACCTGATGGTTTTTATATTATGTTTATCAGAAAGTTAAATATCCATTTGTGTACTGTTCCCATTATACACTCAACACTAGCACCCTCTCAATCTCAATATTCTTCATTAACCTCAACTCCTACCTCCCTCAGCCTATGCGTCTCCTTCAACCCTATCCTCCATCAACCTCAGCTCCCCTTTTAACCCCAGCACTACCCTCAACCCCCAGCATCCCACTCATTCCTCCCTCAGACGTCCCCTATTCCCAACTCCACTTGCAGACTTTAGGATTCCACTTCACGAAGCAAGGCAGCACCTCCCTATTTGTATTCCTGCCAAGACACACTCTTACAAATGACTCTCAGAAGCAAGAAACCAGATGGAGAAAGAGCATATCTTTAAGTTCAAATGTGAATACAAATTTATATATAGTATATGAACCTTTTCCATTTTATATCAAACATCTTTGTACCATCAATGTATCTTTTAAACCTTGCGTACCATATTGCGTAATAAAGTATACTCGTATGTGTATTCATATAAAAATGGGGTGACAGGAGAAGTAGAATATTCAAACAGCCTCAAGGAGAAATCGCAATTTTCAGAGAAGAAATTTTATCTACTTTCCGAGGCTATGGGTTCCACTAGAACCCATCCAGTGATAATGATACTCTTTATTTCTTTTTCGTCAAATGATGTTCACTGGGCGAAAATACATAACAAAAAAAATCACAAGTATCGTGAAAAATACACGTGAACTCAACCTCTAGAAACAGGTCTTAAAATGGTATTGTATTGGTACCTCAGAGCCAAGCTGGACGAACTTTCATGTACTGCTTTTGTGGTCGCATATATGTATTTATGATAAAATTATTGTATTTATATTATACAACTGACTTCAGAAATAGTATTTATGGCGTTTTTATGTTGGTGGCGCAACAATACCTCGACAGTGTCGTTTATCCTCTTTTCTACCATTTTGACAAAGCATTTTGGTTATTTCGATAACTCGCCCTCCAGAAATGGAGGGCGAGTTATGTATATATATACACAATTTAATACTAACAAAAGAAACAAATGTTAAAGATTTTCACGGTGTCTCAACCACCTTGTTAAAGAAGTGGTGTAGGAAATTGGTAGAGTTTTGTTTTTCTGGGAAAGAAAGTGTTTCCTGATGCTGGTCATAGATGACGACCTGCTCAGAGATGAGGCAACCACTGGCGTCCCGGGGCTGGGTATTAGTGATTAGGCAACCACTGGGAACCTTGGTCTGGGTATCAGTGAATAGGCAACCACTGGCGTCCCGGGGCTGGGTATTAGTGATTAGGCAACCACTGGGAACTTTGGGCTGGGTATCAGTGAATAGGCAACCACTGGCGTCCCGGGGATGGGTATCAGTAACTAGACAGCTGCTAGTTAGCTGGTAATATCATTGCAGCTAGATAACCCAGTCCTAGCTAGTAAGCAACAAACACTGCACTAATAGTACAGTCCTAGAAAACCCAACGCTCTTAGTTCGACCAATCAACGCTGTCAGTTAGGCCATTTTATTACTAACAGGAAACCATACATTAAAGGCACAATACCGTGACTGGAACAATACATAAATAACCCGTACATAGGAGAATCTTATGACGTTTTGGTCCGACTTGGACTAATAACCAACCACATGTGACTAAAGTTCCAAGTTGGACCGAAACGTCATCATAAGTGCGGGATATCTGTGTAAATAAAGCCACACTGCTAGTTAGACTAGTCCTAGCTAGCAGGAAACACCAACACTACTGTGATACCATCTTGTCTATTACATTCCAGAAAGATTCCTAACAAGCTATATCCCGGTGGAAGAGGCGAAGGGCAAACAGGTTCATTGTTATGCAAGAGCCGTGGTGAAGGCGGCGGTGAGTGTGCGAGCCCCAGGGACCAGTCCAACGCTACCACTACTCTAACTGGAAAGGTACAAAACTACACATACAATGAACATTAGAACTGTAGGGCAGTATGGAACTCTACATAACGCAATTTGGCCCACTTGATAAACCTCCTGCGTAACCAAAACATCTTATTTTTGAATGCTCTCTGCCTCCCACTGTCCTGTCTTCTTGCAGGACCAGGTAGAAGTGCACAAGAGTACATACAAGTACAAGTCTAAGCTAATGTACACTTACAGATATAATTACATAAGCAGGTACATCTAAATGTAGAAACACAGCCACAAATGCAGGTACAGGGAAAATATAGGAACGTTTATAAAGCAATTAGATACCGTACATGTACTGGAGTGAGTACAGGTACAGACAGATAAAAGTACCAGAATAGGTTTAGGTATACCTTTTCTCGATGCAATTTTACTTCTACATACTACTTCGCTCCGTACTGCATCCTACACTCTATTCCTCATCCTCCACTCTATACTACATCCTCCACTCCATACCGCATTATCCACTCCATACTGCATAATACTCATACAGCTCTATATCTAAGTCATGGCAAGTCCACTGCCTGCAGCGTCTTCTCCCTGCAACATACGCCAGGCCAGGATGTTTCGCTCACCTGAGTTGTTTCGAGCCTGATGAGCAAAACTTGTTCTAGTTAAGCTTCCAAACATTGTCTAAGTTATTCATCTGTTGTTGTTATACATCGTGTGTTACACTGAGACACTGATCGTTTGTCATTCACTAGTAAACTTTCTTTCCATAAAGCGCTAAAGTTGTGATGCCGTAGTGTTGGGGAAGCATGCAGCGGGGTGGGCACAAGCCAAGCCATATAAGGTGGGCTGGAAGAGACCAGTTCATCCAACATCCACTTATTACTCTTCCCCAGGCGTCATGACTCAACCTCACCTTCTGGTGACCATGCTGCAGCAGTATAGCACAGTACTAACATCGTCCTGAGTGAACACTCAACACAGTTAACGCCTGACATGAGACTTCATGGTATCATGAAAATAATAATATATATGGAGTACTGAGATCGAATTAGTGACTCAGCAAATTCCACACGAGCCTGGTGGGTCCTACAGACGAAATTAAAGTTATGCACGGTTCCTCAGGATGTAAATGTTTGGTCCTTCTCCAGCATGAGCCGTCCTTCAGAGTCAAATTTCTGTCGACTGAGGATTCGGTAAATTCATCTCAACTATTGCCACCTGTTCGTAGGAGCGCTTACCTCCCTCTGT
Source organism: Cherax destructor (assembly GCA_009830355.1). Lineage (NCBI taxonomy): Eukaryota > Metazoa > Arthropoda > Malacostraca > Decapoda > Parastacidae > Cherax > Cherax destructor. The sequence continues at coordinate 138,325 of WNWK01000618.1, read as the reverse complement.
GTAGCTTGTGGTGTGCAGCTGACTGTGGGACACACTAACTGTTGCTGGGGTGACTTTAGGGATCTCATGGAACTTTTAGGATAGTCTTGAGACGTGAATTTAATGGCATTTTTAACTGATAGCTGTTATTTTAACTTGCTGAGAAAGTATTGATCTGTGTTGTTTCATTCAGGAATGCTTTTTTTAAATATTTAATTTTTATCTTTAAAGCTCTTATGTGTATCGTTTTAATTTATTATTGCCAAGAGCACTGAATGATCCACCTAGTCAAAGCGCTATTCATATCTTAGACAACCTGCTGCCCTACTTTCTAGACCACGAATGAAGAAAATCTTCAAAACTTGCGCTTATACTTACAAAGTTGGGAAGACCTCAAGTAACTCATTTCACCTGCCTTCCAACTCCAGATCAAATAAGTTCATTCTAACTTCCCTTTAGCTTATCTGTGTTCATAAATATAACCTCCATTAGTGTCTCATTATCTCTGGTCATCGGAAGTCAAACTATATAGGGCATGCCAAATTATCTTTAAACTGTATGTGGCAGAGTAAGTTGGTAATGGAAGGTAGTGACGTGTTGTGTCTTCTGAAGAAAACATTGTTACCTGAGAACAAGACAGCGTGGGTCAGGAGCTACTCACCTGACCTTGTACAGGACATGGAGGACGTGCTGGGTGGGACACACACACACACACACACACACACATTTGTGAACGACATGACGGAAGGAATAGACTCCGAAGTGTCCCTGTTTGCAGATGATGTGAAGTTGATGAGAAGAATTCAATCGGACGAGGACCAGGCAGAACTACAAAGGGATCTGGACAGCCTGCAAGCCTGGTCCAGCAACTGGCTCCTGGAGTTCAACCCCACCAAGTGCAAAGTCATGAAGATTGGGGAAGGGCAAAGAAGACCGCAGACGGAGTACACCCTAGGGGGCCAGAGACTGCAAACCTCAATCAAGGAAAAAGATCTTGGGGTGAGTATAACACCAGACACATCTCCTGAGGCGCACATCAACCAAATAACTGCTGCAGCATATGGGCGCCTAGCAAACCTAAGAACAGCATTCCGACATCTTAATAAAGAATCGTTCAGGACCCTGTACACTGTGTACGTTAGACCCATATTGGAGTATGCAGCACCAGTTTGGAACCCACACCTAGCCAAGCATGTGAAGAAGCTCGAGAAAGTGCAAAGGTTTGCAACAAGACTAGTCCCGGAGCTAAGGGGTATGTCCTACGAGGGAGGTTAAGGGAAATCGACCTGACGACACTGGAGGACAGGAGAGATAGGGGAGACATGATAACAACATATAAGATACTGAGAGGAATTGACAAAGTGGACAGAGACAGAATGTTCCAGAGATGGGACACAACAACAAGGGGACACAGATGGAAGTTGAAGACTCAGATGAATCACAGAGATGTTAGGAAGTATTTCTTCAGTCACAGAGTTGTCGGGAAGTGGAATAGTTTAGGAAGCGATGTAGTGGAGGCAGGCTCTATACATAGCTTTAAGCAGAGGTATGATAAAGCTCATGGCGCAGGGAGAGTGACCCAGTAGCGGCCAGTGAAGAGGCGGGGCCAGGAGCTTTGACTCGACCCCTGCAACCACAACTAGGTGAGTACAACTAGGTGAGTACACACACACACACACACACACACACACACACACTAGTGTGTTGGTAGCACCTTCTTAATAAAAGTTGAAAGAACTATTGCAAGTATCCTCATGTTCATTCTCTCTCCCTCTCTCTCTCTCTCTCTCTCTCTCTCTCTCTTCTCTCTCTCTCTCTCTCTCTCTCTCTCTCCCCTCACTCTCTCACTCTCTCTCTCTCTCTCTCTCTCTCTCTCTCTCTCTCTCTCTCTCTCTCTCTCTCTCTCTCTCTCTCTCTCTCTCTAGCCTCTGGCGTTTAATTATGTAATGAAGGATTGCGTGTTGTGTATAAGTATAAACTACTTGCATATTGCCGAAGATGACAGAACATTAGCCAACAACGACGCACATAGCAAACATTTCCTGTACCTTGTTGGGCGTGGTTGCCACACGAAATACCTACCTTCTTGTGTACTCACCTAGTTGTGGTTGCGGGGGACGAGTCTTGGCTATTGGCCTCCGTCTTTGAAAGGCTTATTTAGTGAGCCTTATCATATCTACGCTTAAAATTATGTAGCATAGAATCTGTTCCCACGCAATTATCCTAAATGTGTCTCTTCAGATGAAATATAAATTGTAAATATGTACCTGGACATACTCCTGTTTCCTCTTTTGAGACCTAGTTCCTAGTCCATGTGTGCATTCTTATGGTTTGCGCTACCATCCACAGGCTGGATATTGGGTGCACCATAAACTAGTAGCCTCAGCGCTAATGTCAGGATCAATATGCAGTTCATCAAGCAGATCATTAATTTCCTATCTACTCTTTAGCCTGAAGAAATACTTCCTGACAACTCTTGACTCATTCGCGTCTTTTGTTTCAGTTCCCCTTCTTCTGAGTTCCATCCTCTAAGTCAGGTGTCCAAGCATTCTGTTCATCGTCGTAATATTTTCCCATAGTTCTATTTTCCTGCATTATTATAAGGTACTTTTTCTTTATCTTTCATAGTTTATTTCTTTTAGCTACGGGACTTGTAACGTATTTCTAGACGTTCTCTAGTTCTTTGACGTGTTTGCTCAGGTTACTTGCTAGTGCTGGATACTTTTATGATAATATTTTATTTTGATAGATCTCACACAAGTTAGTTTAGTTTAATGGTTTTATTAAGCACTTTAATACTCATCCTGTAAGAGGTAGTCTAGCATAAATGATTTAAATTACTCTGAGGTACCTGACTGTCATTCTTATGTTCTCCAATTGTGTAAATGCCGCCCCGAATACTGGGTGACATACTCTGGTGTTATACTCACCACAAGGTTCATTTCTTTGACCTTTGCTCCCATAGTTTTCCCTTACCTTCGTGTGTTAGTGTCACTAGTTAATAGTCAAAGTAGGACCGAAACGTCATAAGTTTTCCTCCTATGTGCGGGTTATTTGTGTATTATTCTCCCGGTATACTTTCCGTAGCCTTATTTTTTTCCTTCCTGATTTTCATAATCTTTCTCTTGCTGAGGTTAAAGTCCAGCAACCAGTGTCCTCAGCTCATCATTATCAAAAAACAGGGATACATTTGGTATCTCGTCAGTCACATCACGTAGGTACATCAGGAACAATACCGGACCTAAGACTGATCCTCCTGGGCCCTCCTTGTCAGACTTATTCATCGTGATGTCTTCAGGGCCATCACTCCTTTTCCTCCAGTGTTCCTTGGTACCTCCAGTGTTCTTTGGTACCTCCAGTGTTCCTTGGTACCCCCAGTGTTCCTTGGTACCTCCAGTGTTTCTTGGTACCTCCAGTGTCTTTCCCTGTTGGAAAAAACAAATGCGGTATAATATGATCCTTTATTGACTACGTTTCGCGCACACAGTGGGCTTTATCAAGTCACAAACAGGTCTGATAAAGCCCACCGTCTGGGCGAAACGTAGTCAATAAAGGATCACATGCTGCACTTGTGTCTATTTTTCCACCGTGACGGTACATTATACATTTTATATCCCTCTTTCTCTGTTATTCCCGCCACTCCTTCCAGCTTCTGGAAGGACACTGAAAGAGTATCCTGCTGAAGGAAGGACACTGAAAGAGTATCCTGCTGAAGGAAGGACACTGAAAGAGTATCCTGCTGAAGGAAGGACATTTCCTGTTCTACACTTCAGGTGTCAATAGCGACCAAAGTAGAATCATTGTGTATTAATGTTGTGACTGTCCCCATTTCCAGTTTAAAAATATTTTAACTTTTGCAGTCAGTGGCGGACCCACATTTTTGGGGCCCTGAAGCTTGAACTGTTATGGCGGCCCCTTCGCAACCCCCTTCTCATACAGTAGAACCAAAATATTTAAGCAATGTGAACTAAAGTGACTTCTGGGGCCCCTCAAGGTTTAGGGGCCCTGAAGCGTAAGCTTCATTAGTTTCATAGTAGATCCGTCCCTGGTTGCAGCTGCTGGGATTATTTCATGATTTAATTTATATCTCAACATTCATTATTGCAGATTGTTGAATATTATAAGTGCTAAATGTATATTAACTTAAAGAATTAACTCAATTAAATTACACGTTTTAATTGACAGGAAGAGAATATCAAGTAGTGTACCCTTAACACTGGCTGTAAGAGACTACAATAGTGTACCCTTAACACTGGCTGTAAGAGACTACAATAGTGTACCCTTAACACTGGCTGTAAGAGACTACAATAGTGTACCCTTAACACTGGCTGTAAGAGACTACAATAGTGTACCCTTAACACTGGCTGTAAGAGCCTACAATAGTGTACCCTTAATACTGAACATAAGACAATACCATAGTGTAGTAATAATAATACGTAATAATATCTGTATTTACTACAAGTACATGTACAAGGTATACAGGCCTAGCTGACATCAGTGACATACTGCTACATAGAAAGCCCCTTGTTATGCTGAGCATTTCGGGCAAATTAGTTGTTTAGTCCCAGGATGCGACCCACACCAGTCGACTAACACCCAGGTACCCATTTTACTGATGAGTGAACATGGACAACCGGTGTAAAGAAACACGCCCAATGTTTCAACCCTCGCCGTGAATCGAACCCGGATGCACAGTGTGAAGCGAGAGCTTTGCCACCATAATGTATGACAGATCTGAATGTGTGCTCATCTGTATGTGGTTGCAGGGGTCGATTCACAGCTCCTGGCCATTGTATGTGTGTGTGAGAGGGAAGGGGCTAGGTAGGGAAGAGGAGGGCTTGGAGGAAAGAGGGAAGAGGGGGGAAGACGATAAATGTCTGGTGAAAGTACATCTTTGTTTACGTTACTCCCCACTGCCAGTTCACTTTCTCTTGACAACCTGATCCTCAGGTCAAGTTTAGATAAAGGTGTTTGTTTTTTTGTGTGTGTACTCACCTAGTTGTGGTTGCAGGGGTCGAGTCACAGTTCCTGGCCCCACATCTTCGCTGGTCGCTACTCGGTTTACTCCCTTCTCCATGAGTTTTATTGGACGTCTTCTTAAAGCTATGTATTGATCCTGCCTCCACTACATCACTCTCCAGATTGTTCCACTTTCCGATAATTCCGTACTCATCTAATTATACTTACTTAATTGTACTCGCCAAATTGTACTCGCCTAATTGTACTCACCTAATTGTGGTTGCAGGGGTCGATCCATAGGGGTCGTTTGTGTGTGTGTGTGTGTGTGGTTCTTTACCTTCGTCATCTCCTTCACCAGCTCATTCAATTTCTTCATCACACTAACCCAAAAAAAAAAAAAAAAAAATAATAAAAATCCTAAAGTCTCTATTGTTGCTCCCAGTGTTTAGTTTTAACTTGATAAAGGTCAAAAAATAACAAAATAACACAGAATCTTTATTATTGATGATATGAGCAGCACCTACTGAAGGTCGTCTGCTGGATGTTGTTGTGAAAGATTGTTATATTGTTATTATCACAGTAAGCCCTACCACAGACTCTCTCTCTCTCTCTCTCTCTCTCTCTCTCTCTCTCTCTCTCTCTCTCTCTCTCTCTCTCTCTCTCTCTCTCACACACACACACACACAGAAACTAACTTATTGCAACACCTATGACTATATTTTACCTTAATCACTGCACTACTGCGCCTGCCCTTCCTCTGGCCCACTCCTGCCAGCCCTTCCTCTGGCACACTCCTGCCTGCCCTTCCTCTGGCACACTCCTGCCAGCCCTTCCTCTGGCACACTCCTGCCAGCCCTTCCTCTGGCACACTCCTGCCAGCCCTTCCTCTGGCACACTCCTGCCAGCCCTTCCTCTGGCACACTCCTGCCAGCCCTTCCTCTGGCACACTCCTGCCAGCCCTTCCTCTGGCACACTCCTGCCAGCCCTTCCTCTGGCACACTCCTGCCAGCCCTTCCTCTGGCACACTCCTGCCAGCCCTTCCTCTGGCACACTCCTGCCAGCCCTTCCTCTGGCACACTCCTGCCAGCCCTTCCTCTGGCACACTCCTGCAGCCCTTCCTCTGGCACACTCCTGCCAGCCCTTCCTCTGGCACACTCCTGCCAGCCCTTCCTCTGGGGCGATGTGCTGCAGCACATCCCACCCTTTACATGACCCTTTCGTGTTTAGCACTTTATTTGATTTTATTATTGTTATTACTGTTTATTATTAATATTATTAGTTGTAGTAGTAATAATAATAATAGTATTATTAATGGGAAAGTCCTAAACCAAATGGGGTCATACAGCACCTGGGGAAATGGAAGGTAATTAGGTTTAATCCGGGGGATAGCACCTGGATTCCTTGGATCAAAAGCCCTTCACCGGCATCAAGAGACCCCCATTAAGGGAAAATAAGGTGTGACGTCAAGCAGCTTGAGAGAAGACTTGTTAAAAGTCAAATTGAGTCAGTGATTCTGCAAGTCTGCCTCGCACTTAGCGGAAGAAGACTCCAGCCTCCACTACTGCTTGCGCTTAATGACCCACACGGGTTTAATGCAGCAGATGATAATAATCTAACAAGTGACTGTCAGATTTTAACGACGAAAAGTGCCAGGTAATGAAAACGGGAGATATGAGGAGGCAGCCACGGCATACGTGAGTGAAACTACAACAGTAAAAACTCCGTATAACTACGCTTGGTGTCGCCTTACCATGAGTCACTAGAGATTTGGTCACGACGTACAAGGTACTCAGGGACTCTTACAAAGACAGACTCTTTTACAAGGAAAAATAATAAGACGGCAGAGATGGAATTTGAAGAGTCAGCTGAGTCGCAAGAGCAGGTAGAAAGCACTTGTATTCTCAATTACAGTAAAATAATACAGCCCTAGAAGCTATTCTAGCTGATAATTTAAGGTTGGCAGGTGGGGTCAGGAGCTTGAGTTCCACCCTAGCAGGCATATCTTGTTAAATACAGCTCGGGAAGTGCACACACAAGGAAGAACCTTGGACAAATACACTTAACATATTAGCATACGAATCTCCGATCCGCTCTTCCTTCCCTCTCTTCCTCCTCCTCCTCCTCTTCTTTTTCCTTCCTCCTCTTCCATTCTCTTCCTTCCCCTCCTCCTCTTCCATTCTCTTCCTTCCCCTCCTCCTCTTCCATTCTCTTCCTTCCCCTCCTCCTCTTCCATTCTCTTCCTTCCCCTCCTCCTCTTCCATTCTCTTCCTTCCCCTCCTCCTCTTCCATTCTCTTCCTTCCCCTCCTCCTCTTCCATTCTCTTCCTCTTCGTTCATTCTCTTTCTTCCCCTCCTCCTCTTCCATTCTCTTCCTTCCCCTCCTCCTATTCCATTCTCTTCCTCTTCGTTCATTCTCTTCCTTCCCCTCCTCCTCTTCCATTCTCTTCCTCTTCGTTCATTCTCTTCCTTCCCCTCCTCCTCTCCCTTCCGTCTACTGAATCTCCTCCTCTCCACCTTTCTCTTCCTCATTTTTGTTGTCATCGTCATCTACCTATTTCAGCCCTTTCCTCACATGTTAATCCTTCCTCATCTAGTCCTCTTCCACCTCTGCTCCTTCAACTCTTTCTCATCCTACCCTTCTCCCTTCAACCCCTCCTTCAATCCTTTCTCCGCCTTCAACCTCCAACATCTAGAATCATAAACATGAGGGAAGACATGAAGTTAGCTGCTGTAACTTCAACACAACCTTCTGTGTTAACATGATGAAAGACTCAACATGGCCAACATGACTCAGGGATGTGCTGCTCATGCCCACAATATGCCACCAACATACCAGCTCATATTATGAGGGGCATTCAGTACCTACAAGTTGATGAGGACTCCACATGTGCAACACTAGTTGATGAGGACTCCACATGTGCAACACTAGTTGATGAGGACTCCACATGTGCAACACTAGTTGATGAGGACTCCATATGTGCAACACTAGTTGATGAGGATTCCACATGTGCAACACTAGTTGATGAGGATTCCACATGTGCAACACTAGTTGATGAGGACTCCACATGTGCAACACTAGTTGATGAGTTATATGTGTGCAACAGCTTGGTACTAGGTGCCTTTAAAAAATAAGACACAACACCGTGACTGGAACAATGCACAAATAACCCGCATCTTCATGTGTTAGTGTCACTAGTTGATGGTGCTAGTTGATGGTGCTAGTTGATTGTGCTATTTGATGGTGCTAGTTGATGGTGCTAGTCAGACCGAAACGTCGTCGTAAGGTCCTCTCTCCTGTGTGCTGGTTGTGTGTACTAGGTGTCTTTACTGGCGAAACGTTACTCCTGCGCTGAAGGCTTCACCAGTCAACTACAAGAGTAAATTACAATCCTTGAGACAGTAGAAACATTGCCTAAATTCAAATATGGCTAATTTAATCACATTCACCATCAATATAAATGCATTACACCTGTCAATGACCTTCCGTTCTTCACTTGCCAGTCTGAGGATATCATACACAGTTTGTAACTGTTATATGGAATAGTGAAGCAACACAATACTTGTTCAGTTTTGCTTATTGAAAAAAATAATAATTCTTCTCTTTCTCGAACACTTAACCTTTCCTTTTCCTACATCTCTGTCCCATCTTCCACCTCCCCTCTTCTCCATTATCTAATGGACACTCTTCTCTCTCTCTTGATCTTTATCCTCCATTTCCTCCACGGTGCAGCCAAACCCACTGTTCCCTCTACCACCAAGTACATGCTGATTACTACGGCTGCGTGTGTATTCTTTGTTCTTTCCTGCCTAACGACACCAAGTTCCAGACCCTCTCACAGACGCTATCTTTCTTCAAGTACTTCCCTCCATCCCGCACCCGAACCCCCCCTCCTCTCTCTCTCTCTCTCTCTCTCTCTCTCTCTCTCTCTCTCTCTCTCTCTCTCTCTCTCTCTCTCTCTCTCTCTCTCTCTCTATTCACGAATTTGTACTCGCCTATTTGTGGTTGCAGGGGTCGTTTCATTGCTTCTGACCCGGCCTCGTCGTTGGTCGCTACTAGATCAACTCTTCCTGGTCCAAGAGCCTTATCGTACCTCATCTTAATGATATGTATGGAACTTGCCTCCCCCACTTCACTCTCAAATAGTTCCACTTCCTTACAACTCTAAGGCTGAAGAAATACTTCCTGTGTGTGTGTGTGTGTGTGTGTGTGTGTGTGTGTGTGTGTATTCACCTAATTGTGGTTACAGGGGTTGAGTCATAGCTCCTGGTCTCATGTGTGTTTGAGAGTGAGAGAGAGAGAGAGAGAGAGAGAGAGAGAGAGAGAGAGAGAAGAGAGGAGAGAGAAGAGAGAGAGAGAGAGAGAGAAGAGAGAGAGAGAGAGAGAGAGAAGAGTTATCTATTTTTAAGCACCAGGGGTGGAGTTAAGATATTAGTATTTATTCTCTACATAAAATTTATCAAAATAGTTTGTGCTCTTTACAGCAATAGACTGATTAATTGGTTAAGTTTAGAAATAACCCCCATTGCTTCTCAGTGTTTTTTACACTAAACGTTTTTGCAATCATCAATTTGCTGCTGTTATTACCGTTTTCTTGCTATCATTATTTATTTACTGTTAGCAATTTACTGCTATCAACTCAAATTTTCTGCCACTGTGACCAATTTTCTGCCCGAGAACAGAGATGATCATCGCAATGTTTTCAAAACTATTCATAGCTCATAACCCTCATGGAAAAGTAAACACAGATGCAGTATAATGCGATTCTTTATTGACTTTGTTTCGCCCACACTGTGGGTTTTATCAAGTCACAAACAGATCTGTTTGTGACTTAATAAAACCCACTGTGTGGGCGAAACGTAGTCAACGAAGGATCGCATTTTACTGCATTTGTCTATTTTCCCAACGTGTCGGTAATTTATACTATTTATCTTCATAATCCGCATATCGTAAGTCGTGTCCAAGTCAGACACCATAACTCACTCTGCCGAAATAATCAGTATCAAAAACCTATAAGGAGAAGGACATTCAGATTTGATTCCAAGAAAGAGTTAACTGGATCCTCTCCATTTCCCTCAGTCATGAAGTCTTCATGAAAGACATGAAGCTCTCCTTGAAAGAGTAGATAAAAAAAAAAAATTCGGTAGGTGAGCGAAGGGAAAAGAAACGCTGAAACTGAGGTGGGTGGGAATGAAAGACAGTGGAGAGAGAGTGGGAAGTTAGGGAAGGAAATTAGGGGTATGAGGTGGAGAGGAAGAGCAGCTGTACATGTCTACGTGTATACAAAGCTTAATGACTTTTAATTAGATCCCCCCTCATAAAGGTGTCCTAACTTATTCCTGTTCTCTACTTGCACACAATACCCCACACACCATACCTACACTCACCATACACATGCTCACACCATATACAGTTTCAAGAGTAGGTATAAGTAGGTATAAATTCAGCGGTCGATAAGAACTAAGAGGTGCTGTGGTTCGACACCCCCAGACGCAGCTAAGTGAGTACACACACTCGTATAAAAAAGGTACTTTATTTTAAGTCTCAGGGAAAGTAACACGAGCCAGAAGACGATGGATGTGACAAGCGTCGCACAGTTTCAGGAATAGGTATGATCGGATCCTGGAAGCCAAAAATTAGTAATGGAAGTTGATGGAAGATAAGAGGTTGAACCAACAGCTATGATTCAACTCCTACAAGGACAACTAGGAGAGTAAAGCTAGAACACAACTACTAAGAGAGAAGAGCAAATTAGAAGAGTACATCGCTAACTTACCCATACACACACACACACACACACACACACACACACACACACACACACACACACACACACACACACACACACACACACACACACACACACACTAACTAACACACACACACACCAAGTGTTTATCGACAAGTGCCTCTGACAACTAGTAACTACTATAGAACGTACAGAGATTCGTGGTAAAATTTGTACTAAAAGTAATATGAATTAAAGTTACGGAGACACTCACGACACAAGAGGATCCAAGGAACAAGGAACACGATCACAACAAACACGAGAGGGAACAAGGAACACGATCACAAACACGAGAGCATCCAAGGAACCAGGAACATGATCACAACATACACGAGAGGATTAAAGGAACCAGGAACATGATCACAACATACACGATAGGATTCAAGGAACAAGGAACATGATCACAACATACACGAGAGGATCCAAGGAACCAGGAACATGATCACAACATACACGAGAGGATCCAAGGAACACGATCACAACATACACGAGAGAATCCAAGGAACAAGGAACACGATCACAACATACACGAGAGGATCCAAGGAACCAGGAACATGATCACAACATACACGAGAGGATCCAAGGAACACGATCACAACATACACGAGAATACAAGGACCAAGGAACACGATCACAACATACACGAGAGGATACAAGGACCAAGGAACACGATCACAACATACACGAGAGGATACAAGGACCAAGGAACACGATCACAACATACACGAGAGGATCCAAGGAACACGATCACAACATACACGAGAGGATAGAAGGACCAAGGAACACGATCACAACATACACGAGAGGATACAAGGACCAAGGAACACGATCACAACATACACGAGGGGATCCAAGGAACACGATCACACCATGCACAATACACAAGGTTGACAATGACATGTTATCAACGACCAGTGAAACCAGAAAGGGGAGAGAGGTGGGGAAGAGAGAGGGTCAACCAGCCTCTACCCTCACCAGTGTTAGTTACCATTTTGTACTAGCACATGTTGATTAGACACTAGGCCTGTTGTATATGCGTGCATGTGTGTGTGTGTGTGTGTATGTGTGTGTGCGCATGTGTGTGAGTGTGCGCGTGCGTGCGCGCGCGTGTATACATGTGTGTATGTGAGTCAGTGTGTGTACTCGCCTAGTTGTGGTTGTAGGGGTTGAGTCACAGCTCCTGGCCCCGTCTCTTCACTGGTGACCACTCTGTGTGTGTGTGTGTGTGTGTGTGTGTGTGTGAGCGCGAGCGCGCGCGTCTATGTCACCTTTTTCTTGCGTCATAAGAATTCACAAGAAAGTAACACCGTCAGTCAGGCTGCCCACACCTGCCAGAGAGCAAGAATAACCTCCGCTCTTCTTGATCAACCACGAAAATAAAACGAATAAAAATAAAAGTATTGTGTATTTCCATCTCAAATTCAAACCCTCTTCTGAAGACTGAAAACAATAACAAACAATTTATGTACAAGAAAATAACACTTGGCCTTACTCAAGAGGTAAATCACGTGCTGGTACTAAACTACTCTCCCTACTTTCTACTATCTGTTACTTCTACTACTACTTCCACAACCAGCCTTACCACTACTTTCTTTTCTTCCTCTCTTGGTCCCGTCCCTGTGTCCCCTCGCCTATATAAATTGGCTCCCTCACTCTTTGGTGTTAGTGTAAATGGTTCAAGTCGGACCGAAACGTTGTGGTAAGCTCCTCACTCCTATGTGCAGGTTATGGTTTATTGTTCAAGTCACGGTATTGTGCTCTTTTGCTCTACCTGGAACTTGCACAGTTGAGACCTCTCAGAGAACATGAGCCGGCTACCTCCTTGCTTGTGCAAATGCAATGTTGTACCCTGGGTAGGCGAGTCTTGTACCACTCAGTGTCAATGTTGTACCCTGGGTAGGCGAGTCTTGTACTACTCAGTGTCAATGTTGTACCCTGGGTAGGCGAGTCTTGTACCACTCAGTGTCAATGTTGTACCCTGGGTAGGCGAGTCTTGTACCACTCAGTGTCAATGTTGTACCCTGGGTAGGCGAGTCTTGTACCACTCACAGCAATAACAGTGTCAATGAGCAGGTACTCACGGCTCAGGGTAAACTATAGCATTGTTTCTCAGAATGAGGTTGTCCCTGCTGGACTGTATGTCGGGTTTTGATAAAGGGGCGTGAAGGTGGACGAGAATGTAGTGTAGGTGGAGGTGTGGGCGGCATGGAGGACGTCAGGGCGGTGACCACACTGAACTCACTCGCCCCTCCTGTGCTGCACCCCTCCACTGACAGAAGGTCACCCTGCCTTACCTGATATTCCTTTCTCCTCTTCCCTTGTCCTCTCCTCTCCCTCCTTCCTTCTCCTCTCTCCTCTCTCTCTCTCTCTCTCTCTCTCTCTCTCTCTCTCTCTCTCTCTCTCTTCTCTCTCTCTCTCTCTCTCATTTAGTTATATTGTTCTTATTTCTTAAAAGTTTTCTTTTATCACATGTTTTGATTAACGGATCGGGCATTATTTTTCTATTAAATAAAATATTTCATGCTCAAGTCCACAAATAACAATTCTGGTATTTATTGCTCACTTACTGAGTCAAGAGTTTAACTCAACTTTCCTCTTAATAACTAAATAATAAAACCAGTTTATATTTTATATCTAACTAGTCTATGAACATAAAGAAAAAGAAAATATAAAGGTTTTATATTTCATTGCATATTTCCCTGCAGGCATAAAGTGTGCAGGAAAACAGATGAATTTCTGCGGCCTTCCAAAGATTCAGATATTCCGTCATCAGTGCAAAAAAGGTATTAAATTTAAGAAGCTATAGAACATTCGTTAGTGTCCATACTGTATTGTTTTTAACGGAGTAATAATCAATCTCTAAAAGACCTCAGCAGTTCCTTCAATCCTCTGAGAGAAAAAAATGCTAACAATTTGTTCACAATGTTGCCTCAGAGTTAGGTTAGGTATCTTACTCCAGACAGTGCTAGGGAAGCCAGCATCATTTTGTAGTACAAATTGAATGCGCTAATCAAACACCTTTCACACAGCAGTATAATAGTGGAATAACCTGATTAATCACTTAGAAAAAAACTATGGAGTCATTGCAATTATAATTCTTAAAGTTTTAGCATTTGGATTTAAATCATCATCAATCCTCACTGTTGTAGGATTATGTTGCTCTTGGGGATTAAGGATTATGTTGCTCTTGGGAATTAAGGATTATGTTGCTCTTGGGGACTAAGATACAAAAATGTTAATTGTATATAAAAAGTGTAATAAAGATTGAAACCTTAATAAACATCCAAATAAACATAGTATACTCGTGATTCATTTAATTTTTGTTAGTGTAATAAAGTACATAGAGGAAAAAATCGTAATACTTCCATCTATTACGATGAAGTTTTCGCTAATATCATTTTTCTGTCTCATCAATTTTTAATTTGATGAGACATGCATAAGGAAGTTTGCTAAATAAACTCATCCTGGAGATCTTTGGAGCTGAACTTTGCAGATAAAACTCCTCTCAGTTGTTCATTAGTGAAGCTCTTGTAAGAAAGATATCTCGAGAATTATTTCCTCTGGAGAGACTGCCCTGGAGAGACTGCCCTGGAGAGACTGCCCTGGAGAGACTGCCCTGGAGAGACTGCCCTGGAGAGACTGCCCTGGAGAGACTGCCCTGGAGAGACTGCCCTGGAGAGACTGCCCTGGAGAGACTGCCCCGGGGCAGCAGTTTTGTCACCCTGACTTGATACAACTTCAGGGATAATACTGTTAGTAATACATACTAGAAGCATAGAGGAGCGGCTTGAGGGAGAAACATGATGGATGGAACAAGAGAGGAAGAGGGAGCAACATGAGGGATGGAACAAGAGAGGAAGAGGGAGCAACATGAGGGATGGAACAAGAGAGGAAGAGGGAGCAACATGAGGGAGGGGAAGCAGGAAGAATACGTAGGTCCTACGTATTCCTCCTCTGCATCCTATGTATTCCTTCTCCTTCGTATTCCTCCAGCACCACCACCTGCGACGTAGGAGGTGGAGGAATACGAAGGAAGTGGAGGGGGAGGAATACGAAGAAGGTGGAGGGGGAGGAATACGAAGGTGGAGGAGGAGGAATACGAAGAAGGTGGAGGAGGAGGAATACGAAGAAGGTGGAGGAGGAGGAGGAATACGAAGAAGGTGGAGGAGGAGGAATACGAAGAAGGTGGAGGAGGAGGAGGAATACGAAGAAGGTGGAGGAGGAGGAGGAATACGAAGAAGGTGGAGGAGGAGGAATACGAAGAAGGTGGAGGAGGAGGAATACGAAGAAGGTGGAGGAGGAGGAATACGAAGAAGGTGGAGGAGGAGGAATACGAAGAAGGTGGAGGAGGAGGAATACGAAGAAGGTGGAGGAGGAGGAATACGAAGAAGGTGGAGGAGGAGGAATACGAAGAAGGTGGAGGAGGAGGAATACGAAGAAGGTGGAGGAGGAGGAATACGAAGAAGGTGGAGGAGGAGGAATACGAAGAAGGTGGAAGAGGAGGAATACAAAGAAGATGGAAGAGGAGGAATACGAAGAAGGTGGAAGAGGAGGAATACGAAGGACTGGTAGAGGAGGAATACGGAGGAAGAATACAAGGGCGGAGGGGGGGGAAGAAGGATGAACACTAGGGAGAGAAAGAGGGTTGGAAGGATACAAGGATGGCTGGGCTGGAAAGAACCTGCATTGAGACGGTTTCTAGCCTTTGTTTTCATGTACAGAAGTGTTGGAACAGCTGTCTACTATAAACAGTTGGTGACAAATGGCGTGAAAACCTCCAAGGCTTTTTATGCAAATTGTGGGAACGTTTTTATCTTGCACACCAGAAGTTTCTACAGTCATTGATTCAAATAACCCTTGTGGTTTAGCGCTTCTTTTGATTATAATAATAATAATTGATTCAAATTCCATTTCGCTTCCTTCATTAGCTTTCACTTCAACAAGATCATCTTTCACTATATCACTATCATCCATGGAATCCAGATTAACAATAACTATGAAGGAACTTCTCTGTGGTGAAAGTAACTTTGGAAAGACTGAATCAGTTCCTACAGCTGATGTTTCACTTCAGTCACGATGGACATATCTTTTATTTCACTCAATCAGCCTCATCGAGAGAAGGAAAATTTACCAAAATTTCCGTTTTAATTTTGATTTAACCCAAATGGAAGTTTTTGGGTAGAGGCTTACAACTTTTCCCAGCCAGTCATTATTACTGTTCCTTGTATGGAAGTGTTCAGTTGGTACAGCAGTCTCCTACACCTAGCTATGTTTTTCCCATTCCCTAGGAGACGCAGGCACCCCTGGTAAAGAACTAGTGTACACTATGAACTGAACCTGATTACTATAGAAAAGAGATCATAAAACACTCAAATGTGACAAAACGAACTGGAGTAGACTATTTGTACTGCGAGAACGAGAATAAGAGGCAATAGACGGAGGCTAAAACACAGATGTCACAAGAATGATTGCAAGTACTACTGTGTTTAGTCAGCACAGTGAACAGGACGTGGAGAGGATCAACGAAAACTCCTTACACACTTTTAAGAAATTTATGATCAGGTTCAAGTGGCGAAAACTACTAATGCCGGTCAAGGAAGCGCAATGAGCGTGGCCATACACAGTTTCAATAATAGTTATGATCGTACCTAGAAGCCAAAAAAAAGTTATGAATCTAGCCCTGCATTCATAATTACATGTATATACACATGGGATCTCTCACCTACAAAGTACTCAACAATACAAACAGCAAAAACCACCAGAATGAATCAGTTGATACCCTAATTTCAGCGAATCTTTCCTTCAGGAACTCTCACAAGACACAACAAGTATATATACTTAGGGGACGTGTGTTTGCTACTCCACGAATCATGCGTGATAAACAGGGACGTGTGTTTGCTACTCCACGAATCATGCGTGATAAACAACAATGTTAAGTCTGATATAATTGAATCAGGCCAAAACATGACCTTGAAAACCTGTCTTCTAAGCCACCTCACTTCTTTCTCCTACCCTCTTCTCTTTAATCTTATTTCATCTTTTCCTTCTCAAGTCTTTCTCCTCCTCCTTCCCGCATCTCCTTACCTTCCCTTTTCCATAGGGTAGGACAGGTCATGGACGTGAGGCAGAGAAAAGAACCAATGGCAGGAGGAAAATGAAGTAAGGGAAAGAGGGAGGACAGTGGTGGTGGGCGTGGTATGGGCGTCTCCCTAGTCAGACAACAGCTAAGGCGTGGGTGAAGTTTAATTTCAACCCTGCAGTCAGTCTAGTTTTTTTTTAACCAAACTAGTTTTTTCCTTCAGTGTGGGACGTCGGAGGACATCAGGTCGGGGAGCTCAGACAATGCTAACCGCTACATCAGTCGAAGAAAACCCAGGTGGTCGTAGAAAGAGCCCAGAGGAAGTATTCAGTTATCGTAGAAGACTTGGATGAAGCTCAGTTACAACGATTTAAAAAAAAGTCGCCTAAATTATCTTTCAAGAAATATAAGATTAAACTCAATGAAATACACGTCCACACTACTAAAATACAATAATAATAATAAAATACTGTCACAAAATGATGCAGAACATTCCCTAAAACAGAACAGATACATTTAGGAGGCATTCGAGTGCGAACAAAGCAAAACATCAGGCTCTTCAATCTTGACAAGAAGCACTTGTCATGCCCTCAAGAATAAAACACTCTCAGGCCATTAAAAAATTATTTACTCCTTCACACAACATAAACTAAATAACACTCCTTCAAACGTAAAGGAAATTATTACACATTCTTCTCCTCTCTTCACTAATAACGTAAGAAACGCTACAATCTACTCCAAACTTTTCATCATTAAACTCCTCCCTAAGCTCTACAAGAAGTATTATGCTCTACCTGAAACTCTTATAAGTTGCCTTAAACCCTCGTCGAAATGCATGCAAAAACATTACACTTTACTTTTCCTAACATCTACACAAACAGTAGACCCAGTCTAAACTTTGATGCACTGCAAGTTCTTCCCTCTAAACTTTACACTCGAAGTCCTCATGATTTTTTTATGGAGTTTCACTGACAGCAATTAGTCATCAACGCACCTAACCACACGTCTACTCTTCAATTGCCAGCCTCTTATAGTACAGTTGTATAGTTTTCCTTTTACCTCAGTTTCTTCACAATTATATGTGTGTTAGTTATTAATCCCAGAATAAATCGCTGTATTAGATCATTTTCTCATTACACAGACGTCTGTGGAGTTATCTACGTAATAACTGGCAAAGTTCTGCAATTTGTATCACTGTGAGGGCCTTAATGACTGTGCTACTTTGACTTTGTTTCCTTATTTATATATTGCCCGCAGACAATAACATTCCATCAGCACGTATATATATATATATATATATATATATATATATATATATATATATATATATATATATATATATATACACATTTTAATTGATCTTGATTGATGGTTAAGAGGTTATGTGCAGCCTTAATGACCCAACCACTCCAGCCAACGTCCCATAGTGAATAAATAAATACCTTTGATTTATTCACCACGGACCATAAAATAAGAGCTCATTATCATACTCATCTTAGGACTAGAGGTTCAGAATTACCTTCTTTGGTCCTGTCAGTTAAAATAACCAGCTGGGGAGGGACAAAATTTATGGGTTGCCTGGGTATCCGTGGAGGACCTGGAAAGGCGTCTGCCAGCACTTTCTCCCGTCCACAGCATGAAACACTTAAGTGGTTCCTGCTTCTCATATCCTAACATTATTTAATAACGGCGCGAGTAATTGTTACTGTAACTTACGGGAACGCTTGTTAATGTTAAATATGGCTTCGAGACATTTCAAGCATACGCGAATGTGAATGAATTGTCTCAAATTTTTGGATGTAAAGAAACATTTGTCATACAGAAGTTGGGTTGGCAACATCTTACCTGGAAGAGTGCCTCTAGGCAGGTTGCTGCTACAACAGAAGATCCGCTCTTACGTACCTGCAAGAGAAAGGTGGCATTAGCGACTCTTTATAATTCAAGGTGGGTGAGTCAAAGATTCAGAGGCTCAGTAATTAAGTAACCACCTGCACCCAGTCAAAACATTTTGAAACACTAAATAAATTTGTACATACATGTTATATAACACTGTTACAGTAACTGCTGTAAATAAGAATCAGGACATCGAGAAATTTAACATATGAATTTTCCGGAGAGAAACTTGTAGAGAAAACATATCGATAAATATTTAGTTTTGTCTGAGTAAGATCAGTAAACGGCTGTTGCTGTTTTTGCGTTGTCAGGAAAGTACTTGCTGCTGGTTTTTGTATAAGGTGAGCCGTTCATTAGTGCTGGTATATGGTGGAGGCGCAGCAAGACCTGGTGTAAGGACACGTGAAGGTGGGGCTACCCATGGTCTAGTGGAAGACCACGGTAGCCAGCAAGGCTTACCAGTGCTGGCATCAGTGTTACGTTACGTGCTAGAAAGTGGTGTGACCTTACTGAGGGGACTCTGTGGATTTACCAAAGCTGAAGTCGGAGACTACTTCATTCTTAATCAGTAAAGACAAAGACTATTCCATTCTCCACAGCAAAGCTGAAGACCACTCCAGTCCCGCACCACGTCCTATACAGTATAAATAAAGCTCACTCAACAAAATAAATATCTGTCATCTGAAAATGGTCAATATTTAAAGGAAAATTTTTTGTATCTATATTAGCAAATTCTTTAAGAGTTGATAATCCATAATATTGGTTAATTTCAATTATTTTATCAGTTTGTAGTGTTCTTTAAAACAATGTCAAGGATTGGTTAAACTAAGGTTTATCCGTCTCATCTAACTACTAGACTGAACCTTGAGAGTAAAATAGAACAAGCTTCACTTTACCAAGGGAGACATGAAGGCACAACTCTTCCCTCGGCGAAGAGGAACCAAGAGCCATGACTCGACCACTGCAACAACAAATAGGTGAGTACACTCAGGTATGATGAACAAGGCTCATGTTTAACACTTGTGCATCATTATTGTCTAATCGTTTTGCCTGTACGTTAGGTTTCTTTAGATGAGTACAGGAAAATATAAGACTGACGACAGTGAAACTAATTATTTTGAGATGATCAGTCCCTCAGTCTAGATAAGTGGGGATCAGTCCCTCAGTCTAGATAAGTGGTGATCAGTCCCTCAGTCTAGATAAGTGGGGATCAGTCCCTCAGTCTAGATAAGTGGTGATCAGTCCCTCAGTCTAGATAAGTGGTGATCAGTCCCTCAGTCTAGATAAGTGGGGATCAGTCCCTCAGTCTAGATAAGTGGTGATCAGTCCCTCAGTCTAGATAAGTGGTGATCAGTCCCTCAGTCTAGATAAGTGGGGATCAGTCCCTCAGTCTAGATAAGTGGTGATCAGTCCCTCAGTCTAGATAAGTGGTGATCAGTCCCTCAGTCTAGATAAGTGGTGATCAGTCCCTCAGTCTAGGTAAGTGGTGATCAGTCCCTCAGTCTAGATAAGTGGTGATCAGTCCCTCAGTCTAGATAAGTGGTGATCAGTCCCTCAGTCTAGATAAGTGGTGATCAGTCCCTCAGTCTAGATAAGTGGGGATCAGTCCCTCAGTCTAGATAAGTGGTGATCAGTCCCTCAGTCTAGATAAGTGGTGATCAGTCCCTCAGTCTAGATAAGTGGGGATCAGTCCCTCAGTCTAGATAAGTGGTGATCAGTCCCTCAGTCTAGATAAGTGGTGATCAGTCCCTCAGTCTAGATAAGTGGGGATCAGTCCCTCAGTCTAGATAAGTGGTGATCAGTCCCTCAGTCTAGATAAGTGGTGATCAGTCCCTCAGTCTAGATAAGTGGTGATCAGTCCCTCACTCTAGGTAAGTGGTGATCAGTCCCTCAGTCTAGATAAGTGGTGATCAGTCCCTCAGTCTAGATAAGTGGTGATCAGTCCCTCAGTCTAGATAAGTGGTGATCAGTCCCTCAGTCTAGATAAGTGGTGATCAGTCCCTCAGTCTAGATAAGTGGTGATCAGTCCCTCACTCTAGATAAGTGGTGTCAGTCCTTCAACTTGTCTGTATGTCATACAATTAATACGACACTCAGGTGTTTAATTGTATAAACAATCACATCTGGTACACTTAATATTTAGGCCAAATCTAGCACTCCCAAAGATGATGTAAGTATTGGTGCTCATACATTTCCATTGGATCAAAAGTACTGAGAAGCTGTTTATCATAATTAAGCTGGAAATCAGGAGGGAGCACATCATTACATGAAAGTATTGCCTTAAGAATATAACAGATGGTGATGTTTTCTCTTCCAGAAGCAAACAGTGTCTCCTGACACGGATTTTTATCAGACGACCCAAGAAATGTAAACTCTACTACTTGATCTAAATTTTTTACCCCATTTATAAAGGATCATTACAGTGTATATTATCTTAAGATGACGATAATATCGTCACAGAGATCCAAAAGATGATGACAGTATGAGCCAATGTATGTATTATATACATCACTTTATACTAGGCATTTATATATATCCAGGAGTCGCGAAATTTAACTAAAATTGTTGATCTCCATGGATGTATAACCAAGAAAAAAATATAATTTTTTTGAGCGTAAACATAATTAATTGCCTAGAGGGATATTCGTTGAAAATTCCAACTGCAAAATTGAGATCCCGGCGGCTATAATGAGACGTTATTAGAGCCTGGGGTTTTGGCAGGCGTCCCGACACTCTCAGTAAAGTGACCCATAAACATTGATGATAACACACACTCAAGGAGACAGGATAACGCTGCAGGATAACACTAAATAATTGGACGGAAGCCGCTTAAGGGTAATTCTTATACGCTGCAACCAGATTACACCCCCTTGCCCTCTTATCTCAACCCCACCCTCAACACCACCTTCCTCTCTCACCTCAGCTCCAACCTCATCCTGAAAACACCTCTTCCCTACTCACCTCTACTCCAACACTACCTCTTCATCACCTCAACTCTCATCTCAAACTTCTCCCCAACCTATGGGCGCCCACAAATATTTTCAAGAGGGAGTAAGACAAACTTCTGTTGGACAGGAAGATTCCCTTAAAAAGTCGTTAAATCAAAGCTAAATGTCAGTTTATATAAGAGCAGAGTTATACCAGGCATGTACCATGCTGAGGAGAGGAAATAACCAACACTGACCTACAATATGAGTTATACCAGGGCATATATCATTATCACTAATAATAATAGTAAAATAATAATAATAATAATAACATTGGTGCAGAAAATGGGATATTTCAGGAGCAACTTGTTTTAATTACGACGTCACTGGAAGGAAGAGCTAATGACACTAATTATCGAAGTAGTGGGGTCACGTGACGACAGTGAGATAAGTACAGGTTTTAAGTGGGTGTAGTGGTGGTGGTTTTGATAAGTGTGGTGGAAAATATCCAGAGAAAGAGTGAGTGAGAGTGGATATGAACAACCAGGTGTGGGGTTGAGCGTGGGTTGAGAAAGTGAATTTGGTAGAGGAGGTATGAGTGGATGTGGGCAGAGACCGTATATGGCCAACCCAGCTGATGGGCGAGTGGGAGAACCTGCCTACCTCCTGCCTCCTGCATCCTGCCTCCTGCTTCCTGGTAGAATTAGCCTGGTCCCAGATTTATGGGACTAAACTTTAAGAAGAGGCTAAAGGAACTAAGGTTAACAATCTTCTAAGAGAAGATATAAAGAAGATATGATAACGACGCATAGGGAGACTGAAATAAAAGTAACATTGGGGGATAGGGAAAACATAAAGTTTAATGCATAGATAAGCCATAGGGATGTTAGGCAATACTTCTTCAGTTTTAGAGTGTTAGGATAAAGGTTAGTTTAGTAACTTTATTATGTACTCGATGCCCATGGCGTTGGCGGCAGTCAGACGATCTCAAAGGCACATAATGGATCCAGGGACCAAACCACAAAGTTTTGATAGCTAAGCAAATTACAGTTGTAATGAACTGTTTTCATGTTGATATCTGCTTGCAGTCAAAATGAATTATTTATGCAGACATGAATTCCGTCACAAAAGCATTAGCATGTAACTTACATGTATGTGTTTTAATTATTTATCACTTTATATTTTAGAAAGGTATGGATAAAATTAAGTTTTTATGAGTTATTTAGAATATGCAAAGTCTGGACATTTTTCCAGAATGACTGGTAATGTGGAGAAAATACTCTGACATAGCTTTAACATCTGTGAGTGAGTTGTCTCTGAATTCCTTGGTTTTATCACATTCTACCACATATTAATGCAAGATGTGACAATAGTCCATCTGGCAACGTTTACATTTAGTTGTCTTTATCAGCTGATGATACAACTTCCCAGAGATACTTGTAAGCCAGCAGGAGCCAGGCAGTAGCGACACCCAAGAGTCATGTTGATGAATGCATCATACTCGTGTGACTCCTCCTGCATGATAGAATGATGATAGGTGGACTGACAACGGTCTCCCTTAGTCATAAGTCAATGAATTTAAAATTTAAATTCTTTTCGTGTTATTGTCCTCAAACTACTAGTTGAGAGCTCTCCTAGAAAGCTTACGCCTTTACCAATTCATCAGTTCTAGCATGCATCTGAGGACCAATGTTATATGGAATCGACAGACGGCGTAAACTGCCTCCACTGTCTGATGAGAATGAAACACTTTTGTCTATCTACAATCCTACTACACTTGTATCTGGCTTCTGACAACACCTGTATCTGGCTTCTGACAACACCTGTATCTGGCATCTGACACAAGCATGCCACAATGGACACCCATGGAACTAATAATCAGGGAATGGGAGACAAGCAGGTTTAATCCAAAGGAAGGATAGGTTCAGTCCCTTGGATCAAGAATCCTTCACGAGCATGATGGCATCTCTTCCTTGAAAGGTAGCATAGTAATAGCGGCAGCATTCATCTTACAATATTACAATATTCTTAATTCGCTGTTTAATTTTTTTTTCTCTGTATCCCAAGCGGTCAATGCTCGGACAGTCAACTCTCTGACTGGTCAAGGCAAATTCACTTTCACTAAGTGTGGCAACCCGGGGCAAGACTTCTATTGCCTAGCAGCGACGGTGGTGGCAGAGGCTGCAGAGGCGGCGGCTTGACGGCAACAGCCGTAGCAGCACCAGCAGAACCTGCAGCAGTACCAGCAGAACCTGCAACAGCAACAGCAGAACCTGCAGCAGTACCAGCAGAACCTGCAACAGCCCCAGCAGAACCTGCAGCAGCACCAGCAGGACAGTTCTAGCGTCTTTATTTATGTTTGCCGTGACTCTGGGCAACACTGATGTGAGGGCAAATATAAAAAATGAATTAATACTCTGTCGAATTGCCTCGAGTCAAATTATTAAATTAATCGGATTTTTAAGGTTACCCCAACAGGGGTACCTTTAGTGGTTGCCAGAAAGATTTTTTCATCATCCAAGGTTTTCCTTTGTAACTTGTTGACCTCTGATCTAATCGGTTTCAAATATTCATAACTGGTTTACTGCAACGAGGGAAAGTTCATGCACCTACTGGCATGTACTGGTCTCCTCTAGTCAATTGTATATAGACACTTCCAGGTTTATAAAATCCGCGTTATAACTTGAGAAAGCTTCCTTGCGTAGCATGTGGGACACGAGAACCTTTCTTAGATCAAGCAGCGACCCAAACACATCTACTTGTTTCTGTATTTTCTGTAGTATTTACCAGTCATCGTCGGTTTAGCGCTTTATTTGATTATAATACCAAAAAACGGTCGCACACAAGGCTGGAGTGTCCAACCGAACTTCTCGATAACGATGGCTCAGATTAGAGCATTTATAAATAATGAAGGTATAGGAGGTTACAGCCTTTATCCTTGTCAACGATTGAAGCCAATTTCCCCCTTCCATTCACAAGAAGAGATGAATTCTTGAAAATCTTGGAGGTGACTGATGTGTATGTGGCGTCCTAGATCGGTTATGACTGTGATGGGGAAAACCGTGATATTACGAGAGAGAGTGTGAGGGGGAGAGGAATTATAATGGAGTGAGGGAATCCGATCTGATAAGAGGTAGTAAGAGCATATGAAGGAGTGAGGAGGTGAGAGACTGGGAGGAAGCAGAGGGATGCGAAGGAAATACTTGCATCACATGCCATCATACCTCAGCCACACATCACAACCACCTTCATCTTTGCCTTATACTTACACACAGTTGCAGGGGCGGCACCACAATCTTTGTACTGGAGGCTTAGGGGTGGTTGTGGCTGTCTAGTTTGAAGGGTTGACGAATTATCATCTTTATTTGGGGCTGATGGATTTTTTTGGTGTTTCAGCCCCCCCCCCTTTCTCCAAACCTCTACCCCCTTCCTCAGTGGTGCCGCCACTGCACAGTTGAACGACAATGTACTGGGCCAAGAGCCGGGACTCAGCCCCAGGAATCACATCCAGGTGTATATTGTATTTTTAGTGGGTTGAATCCACAACACTGGCACACCAGGGATAGCTTAATGTATTACTACGATACCAACCAGAAGACATTTTCCAGATGAAGAAAACACTATTCTTTGTTTTTGTTTACAAAGTTTTACAAGGTTAGTCTAACATTCCTAATTTCATTTACAAGTTAAGAACTGTTACCTACATCGGCTCATTTGAAAGCCTTTTCATTGTCATGAGACAAACAAATATGGAACTGAAGGTGCCACTAGCACGTTGAGGGACAACACAATAAGTGTCAGGGGCCCAAGATTGTTCAACTGCCTCCCAGCATACATCAGGGGGATTACCAACAAACCCCTGGCTGTCTTCAAGCAGGCACTGGACAGGCACCTAAAGTCGGTACATGACCAGCCGGGCTGTGGTTCGTACGTTGGCCTGCGTGCGGCCAGCAGTAACAGCCTGGTTGATCAGGCTCTGGTCCAACAGGAGGCCTGGTCACGGACCGGGCCGCGGGGGCGTTAACCCCTGGAATTCTCTCCAGGTAGACTCCAGGTAGAGCCAACTGTGAACCAGCAATTTCATTTGATCAACTGACTTTATTTCGTTGATATCGTTATGCTGTACAAGCAAATTCCAGTCTCTCTCTCTCTCTCTCTCTCTCTCTCTCTCTCTCTCTCTCTCTCTCTCTCTCTCTCTCTCTCTCTCTCAATGGAGGAGAAATGGGAAAGGAGGGATGGGAAGGAGAGAGAACCGGCCATTCTCTTTCCCTGGGCACTTAAAATGCCGGCCAAGCAGGTGTTGTTGCTGCTGCTGGACCAATAAGATCTGACAAGAATAACTATCCGTCTGAAGGAAACGCACCAGGAGGGGTACAATACAGCGGGGCAGTTAAAAAACTACAGACAGCATCAGGGCAAAACAGGTAGCATAAGTGCTACCCTGCAGGTAGCAGTAGGGGGACACGAGTAGCAGGAGGGCACAATATGCTCATGTATTCATAGGGGCCCCACAGCCAGCAGTAGGAAACCGAAGAAGCTAGAGGTGCGCCAAGGTTGTCAGTATGTATGTGCGTGCGTGAGTGTGTATGTATGTGTATAATATATATATATATATATATATATATATATATATATATATATATATATATATATATATATATATATATATCACATAGTGTTACTACCATAAAGAATAGGGTAGAAGCACACTGCTGGTATACTCAATAACATAAAATAATAAAATGCTGAGGATTTCCTGACAGGAAATTGTGGGACTGACTTGATCAAGGCAGGAATAAGCAAACGTCATTTTAGGAAAAAGTTTCGCTCTATGAATTGTTTTAAGACAAAATTCTTCCCTATTTAATTAAGCTTAATTATATGGTAGATGGTGTAAATCAACCTTGGACATGTAAATAAGTTATGGGTGTATTTTATAATAATCATACTTAAATATGAGAAAAAAGTCTTTGCTGTAATAAACCTAGATATTGTGTTACAAAAATAGAGAAAACCTTGAGTTGTGAGGTTTGTGTAATTGAAACTTCAAGGTCTATACCGCTCCTGCTGCAACCTCGACCAGGCCTTCTTAGGCTCAGCAACTCTTGTCACCCACACTAAACACTGAGCAGAGTCTACACCACCACTCCCACACTTCTACATTTTCATATGATTTCCTTTACTTCTAAATCTTAATTTCTACCTCTCTTCCACCTATTACCCATCTCCTTCACTCGTGATCTTTCCCTCTCTTCCACCTATTACCCATCTCCTTCACTCGTGATCTTTCCCTCTCTTCCACCTATTACCCATCTCCTTCACTCGTGATCTTTCCCTCTCTTCCACCTATTACCCATCTCCTTCACTCGGGATCTTTCCCTCTCTTCCACCTATTACCCATCTCCTTCACTCGTGATCTTTCCCTCACATGAGTCACAGGACTCAGCGTTACCACTAACAAACCAAGTCACCTTAAGTTCAGCATCACTTCGTATCGTAAAATATTCTTGCACAACTTGTGGGATTAAGCAACTGCATCTCCTCCTTCGGTATCACTGCTTCTGAAAATACTGCCCCTATTCTTTCCTCCGTTCTCGTTACCCTTCGTATCCTGATACTAAAAGGAATTAACATAATCATTACGTTTCTTTCCTTGTTATTATCTAGTTCACTGGAGCGTATTCTTTTAGCAACACCGTGTAGGTTTATAGCTAAATCCCTTCACTCGTGAGTGAGGCTGCTGGGTCAAGCCTTGGCATTTTCTCTCCAACTAAAGATTCTTCGATCAATGTCTCGTTTTTTCGTCTGTCCCCAAACTCTTCCTCAACAAGGTCTTCTCCGGTATATAATGATCGTTCATTCGTTAGGGTTAATATTTGACAGTACAGTGACGTCAGGCAGACTTACCCACAACAAAGGCAAGACGTTCGCCTTTGAAATTCTGAAAGATTATGGACGTCTGTCACCTGAGATTAACCATCTGTGACGTCAGCTGGAGCAGTCTTCTTATGAACCTCTGTCACCTGAGAGGAACCATCTGTGACGTCAGCTGGAGCAGTCTTCTTATGAACCTCTGTCACCTGAGAGGAACCATCTATGACGTCAGCTGGAGCAGTCTTCTTATGAACCTCTGTCACCTGAGAGGAACCATCTGTGACGTCAGCTGGAGAAGTCTTCTTGTAAGGTCCTCACTTTGTAGAACTCCAACACTGTGTTGTGACGTCACCCATGAATATCTATTATCTGCCCTTAGGGGAAGTTTTAATTAATTTTCTTTCTATCTGTAGCTAACTTTTTCTTTGGCTTCCTCTCTGATACACACACGCTCTCAGGACACTTATTTTAAGTCAGTTTGTCTTATACATTCTCACTATATATCCTTATAACTCCTCTCTCTATCTACACCCCCTCCATCCATCTCTCCCTTCCCATACCATTCTCTCTCTCTCTCTCTCTCTCTCTCTCTCTCTCTCTCTCTCTCTCTCTCTCTCTCTATGATTTTTATCGTTGTCCCAGAAGTCTCTCTTATTTCCCCCACAACATCTTTCTACAACCATCAAAACAAAAATCCAGCCTCACCACAATGTTCTTCCTCAGTCACCACCACAACAACCACTACTACCACCCCCTCCTGTCACCATCTACCAAGTCATCACCATCCACTCACCCGTCATCACCACCATTTCACATCCCACCCTCCCTCTCCCCATCTCTACTCCCCGTGATGGAGTCAAGAAGCAGTAGGTTACTGGACTTGTTCCTCCAGTCATCGACTCTACCAAACCTCTCTCGCCTTATCCTCATAGTCTCTCTCTCCCTCCCCCCCTCTCTCTCTCTCTCTCTCTCTCTCTCTCTCTCTCTCTCTCTCTCTCTCTCTCTCGTTCTCTCACTCTCTCCTGCCACTCCCTTCACGACTTCGTTTGGTTTCCACAATACAACTTGTTTATAGAAAAAGAAAACTAAGAGCATATACCCCTCCCCCTCCCTCCCTCTTTCCTTCCTTCTATTCGGTTAGTTTGTATATTCATCATACTTCCCTTCACCCCGTATTCCACACTAACCCCTTCCCTCTCCGGTTTCTCCCTCTCCCAGTTTCTTCACCCCATCTCACCTACCCTCTCCACCCATGTCTACACGTTCACAACCCCATTCAAGGTTTGCTTTTCATCCTCACTCTACTCGACCTTCTTTTCCTCTCTACTCTCACCCTCACCATCCCTTCTTTCTACATTCTCTACTCTCCATCCTCCACACTCCTTCCTCCATCCTCCACATTCACTCTCTTACATACTAAGTATCCCCTCCTCTACATTCTTCACTTGCCATCCCCTCCTTAACATCCCCGTCCCTTCATTCTCCTTCACTCTCCACACCCTTTACCTTCCTTGTCTTCAGCAAGCAGCTCGGAGATCCCTGAAGTATTTACCCTGATACACCCTGGACCTTATAGGGAGGTGCTGTGTGGGTCGCCTCCCTAACACCCCCGTGTCTATGACCTCAAGAAACATTTAAGTCACATTGGCAGAGGGAAAGATTTAGGGAAAAGGAGGGAAGAGAGGGAGGAGAGAATGGAGAGGGAGAATGAGACGGTGAGAAAATATATGATAGGGAAAAATGGGAACACAGGTAAAGGAGAGAAGATTAAGGAAAGGAGAGAAGAAAAGTGGTAGTTTCAACTTGACTCTTCGAGGACAGCGAGAAGACAGCTTTTATACCGCAAGACGGGCAGTAAACAGCCACTGCACTCTGGCTGTACCCTTTTCAAGAATATCACTTCATCTGCAATCATTCAGTCCAAGAATGACTCGAGTCTGGATAATCTTCGAACATTATACAAACATTAATGAAATTATGTCAAATAATCCAGTGATATATCTGACCCATAGCTGGCTTCAACTTCATATTGTTCTTTATTTTTATGTCATAGTAATAAAGATTTAATAAAGATATTTCAAGGACTTTTAAATGAGCTAACGTAGATAACATTGTTCAGCTTAAAAAGATATGAATTTGTAACTTAACCCTCACAAACCCTTGAGGATGAGAGAAAGTAGACAAGAAACGAAGATAAACGTCAGCAAACATCAGAACACATCTAATTAAATGGAAATAAAATGAAATGGTTCACTATTCATTGTAATATGAACCCAATTTTGTGGCAAATTAAAGAAACTATGACAGTCATCAACACTTGGGGAAGGTCGCTTCATGTATTTTGTGAAGATGAGGTTACCCCTGAGAGAGGAAGTCAGCTTACTACCTGAGGGTTAGTTTGCACTATTAAGTCTTCACACTGCTTAATCACTTACCGCATCCGGCATTGTGGCACCGCCCTGGGCAACTGTTACAATTTAGAATATTATAAACACAAACATATTAAATTAATTTATTTTTATGACTACATATTTGAAGGGAAAACATTATCGAATTCTTCTGAAGATCTGCAAAAAGTTTCTCATTCATCTTTACAAATAAATAATTGATTTCTTGTCCACATCCGGGGGAGTTTTTTGTAGGAGTTCTAGTTTTGAGGTCAAACTAGTCTGCCCGGGGCCAACTTGCAAGTTATTTTGTAAACTATGGAGCATTCTACGGTGTTTTTCTTAGTAAACATTCATAATTCCTTGCTAAAAGAAGCAACTCGGAGTGAAATATACTTTATTAAATATCTAAATCTTTATATAAGCGTTTCTTCCCACTAGTTGGTATTGCCATCCTATGGGATGCTCACGCTGACAACATCCTCATCCCTTTATAGGTAATGCATCTGTCAGATAGTATGCGATTAACATGGTATTGTAGTGGAACCAGGTACGAGGCCTGTCTACATATCTGCATGTAGACTGATACATTCTCAGTGTGCAGTTGCTTCATGAAGAACCATTGAACCATTATGGTGCCATAACACACAATAATTCCTGCAAGTCCCACTGAAAAAGGAAGACATAGTTACGAAATATAGAATGCACGGAAAAATAAATGATTGTAAGGATCAAGTCCGAGAGGAGATGGAAAATATAACCACAGATGAGTTACAGGGATGTTTAGAGGTAGACTTCTTCAGTCGCAGGGAAGTGGGAAGTAAAATAACTGAATGTCTATGTAGTGGAAGCGAACTTAACACAGGCGAGGTCAGGAGCCGGAAATCGACCCCCGCAAACGCAAATCAGTAGGTACAACACACACACACACACACACACACACACACACACACACACACACACACACACACACACACACACACACACACACACATGCATACATTTACAGAGAGAAGGGGAATGGGGGAAGAGGAACCGGAAGAGGAAGAGAGAGGAAAAAATATGCGGCAGTGTATAAGGTAAGTTGCGTATGTGCGGGGGTGTGGGGGGATAGCGTTACACACGGGCACACATGTACACTTGCTGCATGTACACTTGCTGCATGTACACTTGCTGCATGTACACCACCACCACCCAGCACGAGTGGTGACGCACGTGCGTGTAAACAAGTACGTGCTCGCACGTACTTAATACTGTGTACTATAGTATAAGTTACACGTATCATCACTCAGGATAACGGTTTTCTTTTCATGTTTGGCATAACACATCTGTAGTTACAGCAGCAGAGTTATTCTGCTGGTGTTCCTTCTTCAGTGTTGTAGTTACAGCAGCAGAGTTGTTCTGCTGGTGTTCCTTCTTCAGTGTTGTAGTTACAGCAGCAGAGTTGTTCTGCTGGTGTTCCTGCTTCAGTGTTGTAGTTACAGCAGCAGAGTTGTTCTGCTGGTGTTCCTGCTTCAGTGTTGTAGTTACAGCAGCAGAGTTATTATGCTGGTGTTCCTGCTTCAGTGTTGTAGTTGCAGCAGCAGAGTTGTTCTGCTGGTGTTCCTGCTTCAGTGTTGTAGTTACAGTAGCAGAGTTATTCTGCTGGTGTTCCTGCTTCAGTGTTGTAGTTACAGCAGCAGAGTTGTTCTGCTGGTGTTCCTGCTTCAGTGTTGTAGTTACAGCAGCAGAGTTGTTCTGCTGGTGTTCCTGCTTCAGTGTTGTAGTTACAGCAGCAGAGTTATTATGCTGGTGTTCCTGCTTCAGTGTTGTAGTTACAGCAGCAGAGTTATTATGCTGGTGTTCCTGCTTCAGTGTTGTAGTTACAGCAGCAGAGTTATTTTGCTGGTGTTCCTGCTTCAGTGTTGTAGTTACAGCAGCAGAGTTGTTCTGCTGGTGTTCCTGCTTGTGTTGTAGTTACAGCAGCAGAGTTGTTCTGCTGGTGTTCCTGCTTCAGTGTTGTAGTTACAGCAGCAGAGTTATTATGCTGGTGTTCCTGCTTCAGTGTTGTAGTTGCAGCAGCAGAGTTGTTCTGCTGGTGTTCCTGCTTCAGTGTTGTAGTTACAGTAGCAGAGTTATTCTGCTGGTGTTCCTGCTTCAGTGTTGTAGTTACAGCAGCAGAGTTGTTCTGCTGGTGTTCCTGCTTCAGTGTTGTAGTTACAGCAGCAGAGTTGTTCTGCTGGTGTTCCTGCTTCAGTGTTGTAGTTACAGCAGCAGAGTTGTTCTGCTGGTGTTCCTTCTTCAGTGTTGTATTTACAGCAGCAGAGTTATTATGCTGGTGTTCCTGCTTCAGTGTTGTAGTTGCAGCAGCAGAGTTGTTCTGCTGGTGTTCCTGCTTCAGTGTTGTAGTTACAGTAGCAGAGTTATTCTGCTGGTGTTCCTGCTTCAGTGTTGTAGTTACAGCAGCAGAGTTGTTCTGCTGGTGTTCCTGCTTCAGTGTTGTAGTTACAGCAGCAGAGTTGTTCTGCTGGTGTTCCTGCTTCAGTGTTGTAGTTACAGTAGCAGAGTTGTTCTGCTGGTGTTCCTGCTTCAGTGTTGTAGTTACAGTAGCAGAGTTATTCTGCTGGTGTTCCTGCTTCAGTGTTGTAGTTACAGCAGCAGAGTTCTGCTGGTGTTCCTGCTTCAGTGTTGTAGTTACAGCAGCGAAGATATGGTGTTCTATCTTTAGTACTTAGTAATAACATTTTGAAGGTTTTATTAGTAGTAGCAGCAGCAGTAGTGTGTGTGTGTGTGTGTGTGTGTGTGTGTGTGCTGGTACACAGGAGTACACACACAGCACCTGGCTTGCAACTGTGTCAGGTTCCATCTGGTGAACTTGTGTTTGCTGAAAGGAACTCACTTCCCTTCCTCATCCATTCTTTCATTTCTCCGCTTTGTTTTATCTCATTTCGTTCCCATTTTCCCGTCTATCCTCTTTTCTTTCTTCCCCCCCCCCCCACAATCCTTTCTTTCATTATTTTATTCCTCCTCTCTAGCTGCTGTTTTCATATTCTCTCATTTATCATCGCTTCACTTCACTCAACTCTTTCTACTTTTCATTATCCCCCTTTCTCACCTCTCCTCTGTCTCTCCCCATCCAAGGAGTGAGGCAAACCTGCTCCTCTCTCGCCACAATTAACAATTACAATGTACACTGTTCAGACGAATTAAGCCAATTAGCCAATACGAATGATTAAATTTAATTGGGTTTCATGGAGCCAGGCCAGCGGAAGGTCCAGCCCCTGGGGTGATCTCCATGATTAACCATTTAACCAGATTATTAAAGATGCAGCGAAGTCAGTGTTAACGACTCTAACATTGCTAGCGGTGAGGTTACTCATCTGCTGGAGTGTAATTATGGAGGGGCGGTTGTGGTGATGGTGGTTGTGGTGTTTCTAACTTTGATTGTGGTTGTGGTGTTTGTAATATTGATATTGGTTGTGGCTATTGTTGTTGTGGTGGTGTTTAAGGGCGCTAATTATAGTGATGGTGTATGTGGGTTTTAATTATGGTGGTGGTTTGGTTTTTGCATTCAGATAAGATATTGTACTGACTAATATTCCCATTTCTTAAACATATATGATCAGTATTACGCTGACGAAGCTCTCGTATAGTCGGTCTTCCTATATAATGTGAATTATGACCTTCACTGCCTTGATCTTCAGTACTACTACAGGATGGGAAGATTGTACCCACGTGTGCAGGACTGGGTATGGTGGTGGTCTCGCTTGACTCATCCTCAGTACTTCTCGCACAATGCTGTTTTCCCGATTATGTGAAATTTACCTTTCATTTTATTAAACTGATTATCAACAATACTGTTTGCGGGTGAAGGGCGGAAGCACACTATCCCTTCTCGTAGCTCGATTGCTAGCGCACTCAGCTCACACAGTGAGGTCTGTGGTTTGATCCTCAGTACGGGTGGAAACATTAGGACGTGTTTCCTTAAGACACTTGCTGTCTCTGTTCACCTAGTAGTAAACAGGTACCTGGGTGTTAGTCAACTGGTGTGGGTGGCATCCTGGGGAAAAAATTGACTTCATTTGGCCGAAATGCTGAGAATAATAAGGGGCTTTTTCTACAGTATGTCACTGATGTCAAGTAGGCCTGTATACGTTGTACATGTACTTGTAGAAATAAAAATTATTTATTTATTTATTTATTAGTACTATTATTATTACTGCCAGTTGTCGAGTGACTGGTGGTAGACTACTGTCAGTATGTTTGGTGTCAGCCCTACTAATTAAACGTCAGATACACATTGAGAACAGCTTGTTCGTGTAGAATTTCGTGTGCATGTAGCAGTATTATTGCTAGCAAGAGCAATATTGTCAGTGTGGAACTGGTTGCCATTACGCAGTTCAGTAAGTATCGATTCGTGGTGAAACTGAGCAAACAGGAGTCTTACGAGAGTGATGGCAGCGTATCTGAGCGAGTGTGATGGCAGCGTATCTGAGCGAGAGTGATGGCAGCGTATCTGAGCGAGTGTGATGGCAGCGTATCTGAGCGAGTGTGATGGCGCGTATCGAGCGAGATGGCAGCGTATCTGAGCGAGAGTGATGGCAGCGTATCTGAGCGAGAGTGATGGCAGCGTATCTGAGCGAGAGTGATGGCAGCGTATCTGAGCGAGAGTGATGGCAGCGTATCTGAGCGAGTGTGATGGCAGCGTATCTGAGCGAGTGTGATGGCAGCGTATCTGAGCGAGAGTGATGGCAGCGTATCTGAGCGAGAGTGATGGCAGCGTATCTGAGCGAGAGTGATGGCAGCGTATCTGAGCGAGAGTGATGGCAGCGTATCTGAGCGAGAGTGATGGCAGCGTAGCTGAGCGAGTGTGATGGCAGCGCTGAGCGAGTGGAGCGATGAGCGGTGATGGCAGCGTATCTGAGCGAGAGTGATGGCAGCGTATCTGAGCGAGTGTGATGGCAGCGTATCTGAGCGAGGTGATGGCAGCGTATCTGAGCGAGTGTGATGGCAGCGTATCTGAGCGAGGTGATGGCAGCGTATCTGAGCGAGAGTGATGGCAGCGTATCTGAGCGAGAGTGATGGCAGCGTATCTGAGCGAGAGTGATGGCAGCGTATCTGAGCGAGAGTGATGGCAGCGTATCTGAGCGAGTGTGATGGCAGCGTATCTGAGCGAGGTGATGGCGCGTATCTGAGCGAGGGATGGAGCGTATCTGAGCGAGAGTGATGGCAGCGTATCTGAGCGAGAGTAATGGCAGCGTATCTGAGCAGTGTGATGGCAGCGTATCTGAGCGAGAGTGATGGCAGCGTATCTGAGCGAGAGTGATGGCAGCGTATCTGAGCGAGAGTGATGGCAGCGTATCTGAGCGAGTGTGATGGCAGCGTATCTGAGCGAGAGTGATGGCAGCGTATCTGAGCGAGAGTGATGGCAGCGTATCTGAGCGAGAGTGATGGCAGCGTATCTGAGCGAGTGTGATGGCAGCGTATCTGAGCGAGAGTGATGGCAGCGTATCTGAGCGAGGTGATGGCAGCGATCTGAGCGAGAGTGATGGCAGCGTATCTGAGCGAGAGTGATGGCAGCGTATCTGAGCGAGAGTGATGGCAGCGTATCTGAGCGAGTGTGATGGCAGCGTATCTGAGCGAGAGTGATGGCAGCGTATCTGAGCGAGAGTGATGGCAGCGTATCTGAGCGAGAGCCTGACACGAGTGAAGTACCTTATGTTAGCATCGTTAAACTTTTTAACACACCGGCCGCTTTCCACCAAGGGAAGGTGACCCAAGGAAAAAAGGAAACGCATTTACAGTCATTCATTCAATCTCTGCCTTGCCAAAAGTGAGCAGACATCACAGTTCTGATACGAGGATCGTGCGGAAGAAAGAAGCATTTTACCTGTGGCCTCAGAACAGGTGTTACTGTATGTTGGTGAGTCTTTCAGCGAATTGAGATTAGTCACTGTCATGAACCAGCGGCACAGTCCTAAGATGGTGGCACAGTCCTAAGATGGTGACCTTAATATAGTCATTGATGACATTATTATAGTCATCAAAATGTGCTGAACCCGTAGCAGTGGCATAGGCTCGAGGTTTTATTATGGTACAAGATTCAATGAATATCCGCTGATGTGATATCACTGTTACAGATAATGTTAATATCACTGTCATTTGTCGTGAGAGTCAAAGCTACTCCGGTTCTGAAAGTGTCCCTGGAATGCTTTAATAATTTGCTTCATTGTCAATGCTTGTAGATTTATTTACAATGACGGAAATAGTAAATCTACAGTTTCTGAATGTTCTCCTACATTATGTAGCTTCTTTGACATTATTTTGATCACTGCGATTGGAAGAGGGACACTGACAGTGTAATTATGTTTCTCATCAGTGTCCACACTAACTACTGATCCAACTGTTGACGTAGTAATATACTAACATTATTTGATGTGAGTCCGAAGAGGCTGCTTGCTTCTCCCTTTCTTAAAAAAGAATAACTGATCTGATATACTACAATAACCTGCCTTTAAACGTCTGAAAATTTCATATTCATTTTAATTTCCCGAGCATCCTCGTCCTTGTAAGATTAATGGTGCTTAATACACAGTTACTGGTAGACTCGACAAATAATAAAGCAACAAACAAATACCGCAAATAACACACGAGTTACCTAGTGTTTGTACCTCTACTGTTAAGAGAAATTAAAACATTTTATTTCTTTTGGGCGAGTTGCATTTTAATCATATGTATACGCATTTTATATCCTGGGAAAACCTGCTAATTAAGAATAAATAAAATATTAAACAGACTTCTCATCTTCGACACTGGCACCTCGAATTAAAAATTATATCTGAGGAATTAAAGTTGAGCTCCAGACACTCTGGAGGTCGCTCCAGACACTCTGGAGGTCGCTCCAGACACTCTGGAGGCTGGAGGTCGCTCCAGACACTCTGGAGGCTGGAGGTCGCTCCAGACACACTGGAGGCTGGAAGTCGCTCCAGACACTCTGGAGGCTGGAGGTCGCTCCAGACACTCTGGAGACCTGAATTTCGATGACGTTTACGGTCCATTAACTGTTAAATTAGTTGCTTATTAAGTGGAGGGATCATGGCAGTAGCAAAGATGAGGAGAGAGAAGGGAAGGGGAGGAGAGAGAAGGGAAGGGGATGAGAGAGAAGGGAAGGGGAGAGAAGATGAGGGGAGATGAGAAAAGCGGGGAAGGATGGGAGAGAGAGCTAGACCTTGCAAAACATTATGTAATAACAAAATGCGCGAATAATAAATATCTGGAAAATCCTGAAGATGCATCTTAAACTTTCTAACCAATTAGACCCAAGAAATAATGATAAAATTAGAGACCAACACAGTGAAAAGTTTAGTGTGATCTAACAAGGACACATCCAGAAAAAAATAGCGTTTTTAAGATTTTATGGACGTAAATGAATATATGAAATTCAGTGGAATCCTTGATCATTTTAGCATCAGACGTTTCTTGACCATACGATGTTTATTAAACCAATCTGAGATCATACGATATTTACTAAACCAAGCTGAGACCACACTGTTTATTAAACCAAGATGAGATTAGAATTTTATTTTTAAATTATTTAATATTTAACTAAAAGGAGTTGTATCAACAACGACCACGTGACAGTATTTTAACTTTAATTTTGTTATTTCTTCCAGATAAACATGAGTTCTTCACGAAGAGTCTGCTTAAACAATCCCATCGCATTTTGTTACATTTGTGGCGAATACTCTTTTCAAAAACAAAGAAAAAACATCACAGATTTTGTAAAACAAGCTTATTTTGCTTATTTTGGAGTGGCGCTTGGAGAACAAGACAAGTCTTGGGGTCCCCATATGGTTTGCAAAACCTGTGTAAATACTTAACACAGTGAAAAAATAGGCAAAGGAAAAGTTTAAACTTGGGTGTGTCTATAGTGAGGAGAGAATCGAAAAACCACGACGGCGACGCCTGTTATTTATGTATGGTGAATGTGAAAGGTTTCAGTCGATACAAGTTAAGTGGGAATATCCTGATCTGGACTCAGTAAGACCTGTGCCACACAGTGAGGATGTTACCATACCAGTGTTTACAATGCCTGACCTTCCGTTGTCAGATGTTGAAGAAACTCAGGGTTTAGGATGTAACACAGGTGATAGCAGTGGAAGTGAACATGAAGTAAACATTTCAACACCTCCAGCAGTCCTCCCAAGAATAACTCAGTGATCTGATAAGTGACATCAGTCTGTCAAAGCAGCATCTGAACTTTTAGCATCCAGACTAAAAGAAAAGAACTGTCTACAACAAGAAGTTAAAATAACAGCTTATCGGACAAGAGAGGTTGATCTCCTTACTTCAGCCAAGATGAAGAACTTGTATATTGCAATAACATTCCTGGATTTCTTCGAATAGGACTTGTCTTATTGCACAATGGTAACCAATATGCAATTGCTCACTCAACAAAACTGTGCTGATGACCAACATAGAAGAAAT
The DNA here is from genome assembly GCA_009830355.1 of Cherax destructor. Lineage (NCBI taxonomy): Eukaryota > Metazoa > Arthropoda > Malacostraca > Decapoda > Parastacidae > Cherax > Cherax destructor. The sequence goes on along the minus strand of WNWK01000618.1, from coordinate 99,976 downwards.
CGTACTATGTTAACCTGTTATTATATTGAATGAAGTGTTAGTATGTATTACATGATTTGGCTTTTGTATGGTCTAAAAAACAATTTCAATGCGATTTGTAAGTTAGCTCCACCTCATCAATACATTTTTCATATCTTTTGTTTTTCAGTTGGATACCAATTTTATCAAAAACTAGAACCAATCAAGCAAAACTGATGACATATTCGGAATCAGCACAACAAACTTATACTAAAATCGGTGTAATATCATTGACCAGAAAATAAGTGTTGACCAGCGTTGCGCGCGATACAACCACGACACGTCACTGTGCTCTCCAGTCTGTCTGAGCACTGTGCTCTCCAGTCTGTCTGAGCACTGTGCTCTCCAGTCTGTCTGAGCACTGTGCTCTCCAGTCTGTCTGAGCACTGTGCTCTCCAGTCTGTCTGAGGAACCAGAAGATCGAGCCTCCGCGTTTTCCACATTAAAAAAAATGAAGCTAAGACCACAGGGTTTATATAAAAGCTAAGACCACACTGAATCATGAAAATTAATAGTTTTGAGAGCTCCAGTTGCTCAATAAAACGTAATGAAGCAACATTGCTCTCCCAAACAAGCGAGTCATTAAAATGCCTCACTAACACCTCATTCCACTCTCCATTAAGCTCACTGAAACAATGAAATCATACAGGAAATTCATTATTTGTTTCTTAAATAATATTGGCTGGAGAAACTTCAGTAATTGTTCTCAGTCACGGACAAATTGTAGATTAAGAAAATAATATAGAAATAAAGTGTGTCATCCAAACAAAGAAATGTAAGGCTCAGCAAGATAAGACAAGACCAGTTAGATCCCCGAGGCAATGTTTCCAGGTTAAGTTACCAGAGTGATGACGATGTTGGTCTTGCTGGAACAGCGTCCACAGTGTACACAGCAGTGCCTAGACCTTCCTGGACCAGTGTCCACAAGACCTTACTTAAGCAGTAACCAATTCCGAAAGTGTCCACTACTTAAAATGTTCACTAATGTAACAGTGCTCTAACATTGCTGAAATAGTGTTCAGTGCTGAAACGGTAACCAGACCTTGCTGGACGCTCATACACCTTTCTGGAATCAAATATACCTTTCTGGAATCTCATACACCTTGCTGGAAGCTCATACACCTTGCTGGAAGCTCATACACCTTGCTGGAAGCTCATACACCTTGCTGGAATCTCATACACCTTGCTGGAATCAAATACACCTTTCTGGAATCAAATATACCTTTCTGGAAGCTCATACACCTTGCTGGAAGCTCGTACACCTTGCTGGAAGCTCATACACCTTGCTGGAAGCTCGTACACCTTGCTGGAAGCTCATACACCTTGCTGGAATCAAATATACCTTTCTGGAATCTCATACACCTTTCTGGAATCTCATACACCTTTCTGGAATCTCATACACCTTGCTGGAAGCTCATACACCTTGCTGGAAGCTCATACACCTTGCTGGAAGCTCATACACCTTGCTGGAAGCTCATACACCTTGCTGGAAGCTCAAACACCTTGCTGGAAGCTCATACACCTTGCTGGAAGCTCATACACCTTGCCGGAAGCTCATACACCTTCCTGGAATAATATCTTGAATTTAAGTGTAAAAGTATTTGGACGTTCCTGGAAGCTTGCCCAGATCTTCCAGGAACCGTACCTAAGCCTCGCTGAACAGTACTTAAGTCCTACTGGAATGGTACCTAGACCTTGTTGAGTTATTATTGAGCAGTGACAAGAGTTCATCACACTTTAGTTATTCATTAATATAGATATTTAACTACAGTATCCACTTGTAAATTAAGAGAACCTTTGTTATGGTATTAAGGATTTTTATTCCCATGTTGTGAGCACTATCAAATACAATGTGAAGGTGACCTCGTGTTTTCTAATTCGTAATTCAAGGAGAGAGTCGTCTCCGTTAACTTAAAAAATAACTCATGACCTTCAGCATACTAACTGGTTGATTGTGAGCAATTAAAATCACAGACATGGTTGTCCTGGATAAGATGGTAGAGACTCACACAAGGTTGAGATAAGATGGTAGAGACTCACACAATGTTGAGATAAGATGGTAGAGACTCACACAATGTTGAGATAAGATGGTAGAGACTCACACAAGGTTGAGATAAGATGGTAGAGACTCACACAAGGTTGAGATAAGATGGTAGATACTCACACAAGGTTGAGATAAGATGGTAGAGACTCACACAAGGTTGAGATAAGATGGTAGAGACTCACACAAGGTTGAGATAAGATGGTAGAGACTCACACAAGGTTGAGATAAGATGGTAGAGACTCACACAAGGTTGAGATAAGATGGTAGAGACTCACACAAGGTTGAGATAATATGGTAGATACTCACACAAGGTTGAGATAAGATGGTAGATACTCACACAAGGTTGAGATAAGATGGTAGAGACTCACACAAGGTTGAGATAAGCTCCTAATGCAGTTAGATACGATCGTTGAAAATTGGAAGCCGATCAGAGAAGGCATTCGAAGGCTTTTACATGGTAATTAATATCAAAATTACTTCAATTAAAAAAAAAAAATTTGGTACCTACACAGCCCGAAACCAATCCGAATTTTTCACTAAGATAGCCAAGTTTGAAAACGAAAAGCCAGTTACATGAGAAATTTGTTAGTTATCGCATTAAAATCAATATCCTCTTTTAATAAAATTGGCCAATGAGCACTTACATAGCCAGAGATCGTTTTGAAAATTTCTCTAATTGAGATACACTAGCATTTTGAATTTTAATAAAACTTGGCAAATTAAAACTGACAAGGAACAAAATCAGATCAAACTTCTCTTTGAACACAACTCCGCATTGCTCTAAGTTTGAAGCCAATCAGAAGATGCATTCTTCAGTTATTGGTTGGAATCCAATAATTCCAAGTTCATTAACTGTGCTAGTAAACTGGAAAACTTGTAACTGTCCAGCCTAAACTTACATGGTACCATTCGATCCATAGCTGCATCAGCCATTAAAGACGTGTACTCTACTTCAGGAAACAATACATCATTTTACAAATAAAACTGACCTATTGGCACCTACACACTCCAATATGAGTACCAACTTTCTTCTGAGCAGGATACACCAAGTCTGAAAATGAAGAAGCCTGAAGAACGTTCTCAAATTATCGTACGACAATTAACATCTACGATAGTCTATATAAAATTGACCAGAAAACACCTCCATATGCTAATAGGTGCAAGAACCTTTCCCTTGTTACAATGCACCAGCGTTGAAAATTTATAGTCGATTGGATTAAACTTAAGTTATAAGAGACCTTTGCAAGAGGAAAAAAACTGTCACCCACTTATTAATATCCTTCTGAGACATCTAGTTAAACCTGCTCTGTCTCTGTCTCTCTGTCTCTCTGTCTCTCTGTCTCTCTGTCTCTCTGTCTCTCTGTCTCTCTGTCTCTGTCTCTCTGTCTGTCTGTCTGTCTCTTCTCTCTCTCTCTCTCTCTCTCTCTCTCTCTCTCTCTCTCTCTCTCTCTATTAAACTCGGGCAATTGTTTAATCAAAACTTTTAGGTCTTTGCAACACCACAGTTTTAAATTCAAGAATTTACTGCAGACTTACCCCCATCAAAAATTCATTTACATTACATTATTCATTCTTGCTAAGTTTTTTGAATAACTCGGAACAAAGATAAATTTATCATTTCAACCTTTTTTTTCCAAGTTGAAATGAAAAATAAAGTTTTTTGCTAATAAATATATTTTTTTAATCAGTTATGATAAGCATTATTATTAAAACTTACTGTCTACTATGAAGGTTTGTTTGTTTCAATTAACTTCACAATTTTTCTTGTTTTAATCTATTTTTGATGAGCTTTCTAGAGAATATTTTTTTGGGGAAGAATGTATATTAAGTAACTGAAATTTAAACTAAATGAAATGGTTATTTGATACATTAATGCGATAATTTGCATAGTAACATTCGTGTTTATACTCCTATAAAAACAGTTTCCTCAGGTGTAAAATAAAAACCTAATGTGTGCCCTTGTTTATAAAATATGAGACTTTAATTTAATCTTTGTTTTAGTAATTAAAGTTTTCTTGACTGGTGGAATACAAGCACCACGAACTATAATAACCTTCAAGCTGACGATGGGCTTTATATCTATATTACAAATGACTTGGAAGTCTGATTATTTTGTTTAAAAAATATCCTTTTATATTTTTAATTATTACTATAATCTAACAGTAAGCAGGGAAGGCTGAAAAAACTTCAGGGGCTCAAAGAATCACCGGATAATTAGCAGGAGCAACCAATATTAACTAACAAATTATTATGCAGCAGAGATCATAAACCTGATTTGTTTTGCTGTGAGGCCGCCCTACCTTGCTGGTGTTACTCTGTACTAACTTAACTGTATTAAATTAACTATGTTGCCAAGGTAAAGTATTAGCTCTTGAGCTCCTGTTAATCACTCAATGATAAGTAAGATACATCCCCGGCATCTTGGGTTTGGTTGTCTTTATATCTTAACGCATAATATCTGTGTTGTGAGAACGTGTTCCTAATGCAACAGAATCAGGGATCTTTGGTGGAGTGATGTTTTCGAGAAAGATGTGAACTGGCACCTTCTTTAATCATAGATAACATTAATTATTCATAATTTGGGCGTTCAGATGAGAGGCTGGCGGAGTAGTGTGTTGATGGTGTTTGTAAGACAGCCAGAAAAAATACTTCACGAAGCGACTCATTTGCTCTGTAGTTTTTATCTATACTCTCGTACCTGGCGTTTTTCATGCAATATTTCCCTGTCTGCCCTGTTGAACCCTATCATTTTCTAGTATGTCGTGATCATTTACCCCATGGGGTCTCCTCTCGTTTAGTCTTGCCTTCACAGGTCTTTCGTATTAGCTCAGCTGTAGCGAATCTTTAAACTTCATTTCTAGACATTCCCTTCATGTAGGAGCTCCATGCTGGAGCTTCCTGTATAATAGGTTTAACATGACATGCGGTGCTTGAATGCTTTCTTATGATTGAAAGAAGCAAGTATCCGGCTGATGCATGAATCTGGTGATATGCTTACTAATGCGTGTGTGATTACCTATGTTCATTTGTTTAAATTGTCTAGTAATTGTATTCCTTAATACCCCCTCTTGGTTACAGTGTTCTACCAGTGTATATAAAAGAGATTTCTGTGTGAAAGGAAGAGTGGATTAAGTTCTATGATAGTTACCTTCTAGAAACTACCTTATTTTCACTGTCCTACCCCATCACACATGTTGGACAACATGTGTGAAGTGATGAATCTGTCAACCTTAGACTGGAGACTTCAGTAAGATGTGAAATATTGTCAAACATTCCGCTATACTTTCAGAAGCTATGGAAGCGCTAAAGCTTCGTTATAGCTGAGCTGAAGTTATTGTAAGTGGGAATTGCCATCTCGCACAGAATATGTACACCTTAGGTATATGTCTCTTACTGCATATATACCGAGAGTGTACTTTAATCCCTAGTTTAGGAATTAAAGTATTCTTGACTGAGGGTAAACAGGTGACCCTTTGAGTAGTCGATATTAACCAACCATCCTTAGGATAGCAAGCCCCTTGCACATGAGACAGGAAATTTATTAAACTGTCCCCATCATCCTTTTGCATACCCTGCAGCCTCCACTGGGAATGTCAATATAGTTCAGTCTGGCTACGGGCAGTCTACTCATGTTCATACTGAAAGACCAGTGACACATGGACGTAGACACCGAATTGATTTTTTTTTCAGGCATATAAAGATCATCCTTTAGTTGTTTGTTGTGCAGGGGTTGATTCCTGGCTCCTGGCCTAGCCTCGTATGTACCTTGGGTAATTGAGTTGGAAATATTTTGTTGAAGAAATTGTGTGTGGGGTGGGAGGGGAGAGAGAGAACCTTGGGCAAGGAGGCAGGATTTAAGATGTAGGCAGTAAGAAGCTAGACTTCCTTCAGGCAACCCCCCTCCCCTCAACCAATCCTACAATCCACTCATCCCTCACCCACCACCCACACGACCTCCTACTCCCTCACACCAACCCTCCCTTGCATGCCTTCCTCTACTCCCTGCTTCGTCTTCCCCAGGGTAGGGAGACTGTTCTGAACCCTCCCCCACCCACGTATCACTGTTAGTTCTGGCTCTGCGCCTGCCCCCCACACCCCCTCTAAACCTTGCCTCTTACTACCCCACCCACACTGCTGCTGCTGCTGCTGCTGCTGCTGCTGCTGCTGCTGCTGCTGCTGCTGCTGCTGCTGCTGCTGCTGCTGCTGCTGCTGCTGTTACAACTACGGCTAGATCTACTGCCGTTGCTCCTCCTGATACTGTTAATACTGTACTAATTTTGAAACATTCACTGTTGCTGCTGCTGCATTTATTATTAGATTCCAACTAATGCTGTTCCTGCTAATTATACTGCTGTTGCATAATCCTACGGGTTTAGCGCTCCTCCTTGATTATAATAATAATGATACTGCTAATAGTAATTATGCTACTTTCATTGGTTCTGCTGCTGCTGCATTTTCTGTTGATGCTACTGCTAGTTCTACTGCCGTTGCTGCTACTGATAATACTAATTTTGCTACTTTCAATGCTGCTACTTATGTTGTTCCTACTGTTACCATTCTTATTGCTATTACAATCACTGCTACTACCACTAGTAATACTGCTCTTGCTATTACTACTCCCACTGATGCTGTTATTACTACTAATACCACTATTCCTACTACTACCACTGTTGCTGCTACTACTGCTGCCATTACTAGTACAACTGCTGCTATTACTGCTTGTTACCGTTGCTTCGAACACTACTGCTAATTGCTGCCTCTAATACTACTGCTGCTAATACTACTGCTACTAATACTACTGCTACTAATACTACTGCTACTAATACTACTGCTACTAATACTACTGCTACTAATACTACTGCTACTAATACTACTGCTAATACTACTGCTACTAATACTACTGCTACTAATACTACTGCTACTAATACTACTGCTACTAATACTACTGCTACTAATACTACTGCTACTAATACTACTGCTACTAATACTACTGCTAATACTACTGCTACTAATACTACTGCTACTAATACTACTGCTACTAATACTACTGTTACTAATACTACTGCTACTAATACTACTGCTACTAATACTACTGCTGCTAATACTACTGCTACTAATACTACTGCTGCTAATACTACTGCTGCTAATACTACTGATACTAATACTACTGCTACTAATACTACTGCTACTAATACTACTGCTACTAATACTACTGCTACTAATACTGCTGCTACTAATACTACTGCTACTAATACTACTGCTACTAATACTACTGCTACTAATACTACTGCTAATACTACTGCTACTAATACTACTGCTACTAATACTACTGCTACTAATACTACTGCTACTAATACTACTGCTGCTAATACTACTGCTACTAATACTACTGCTACTAATACTACTGCTGCTAATACTACTGCTACTAATACTACTGCTACTAATACTACTGCTACTAATACTACTGCTACTAATACTACTGCTATTAATACTACTGCTGCTAATACTACTGCTACTAATACTACTGCTACTAATACTACTGCTACTAATACTACTGCTACTAATACTACTGCTGCTAATACTACTGCTACTAATACTACTGCTACTAATACTACTGCTAATACAACTGCTACTAATACTACTGCTACTAATACTACTGCTACTAATACTACTGCTACTAATACTACTGCTACTAATACTACTGCTACTAATACTACTGCTGCTAATACTACTGCTACTAATACTACTGCTACTAATACTACTGCTACTAATACTATTGCTACTAATACTACTGCTACTAATACTACTGCTGCTAATACTACTGCTACTAATACTACTGCTACTAATACTACTGCTACTAATACTACTGCTTACATGCCTAATACTACTGCTACTAATACTACTGCTACTAATACTACTGCTACTAATACTACTGCTACTAATACTACTGCTACTAATACTACTGCTACTAATACTACTGCTACTAATACTACGCTACTAATACTACTGCTACTAATACTACTGCTACTAATACTACTGCTACTAATACACTGCTACTAATACTACTGCTACTAATACTACTGCTACTAATACTACTGCTACTAATACTACTGCTACTAATACTACTGCATACTTAATACTACTGCTACTAATACTACTGCTACTAATACTACTGCTACTAATTACTATACTACTGCTACATACTACTACACACATACACTGCTACTAATACTACTGCTACTAATACTGCTACTAATACACTGCTACTAATACTACTGCTACTAATACTACTGCTACTAATACTACTGCTACTAATACTACTGCTACTAATACTACTGCTACTAATACTACTGCTACTAATACTACTGCTACTAATACTACTGCTACTAATACTACTGCTACTAATACTACTGCTACTAATACTACTGCTACTAATACTACTGCTACTAATACTACTGCTACTAATACTACTGCTAATACTATTGCTACTAAAACTACTGCTACTAATACTACTGCTACTAATACTACTGCTACTAATACTAGCTTAATACTACTGCTACTAATACTACTGCTACTAATACTACTGCTACTAATACTACTGCTGCTAATACTACTGCTACTAATACTACTGCACTAATTTGCACTATACTACTGCTACTAATAACTACTACTTTCTATACTACACTGCTACTAATACTACTGCTACTAATACTACTGCTACTAATACTACTGCTACTGCTACAGAAGCACCAAACTAGATTGATTTATCACTACACAGAAACACAACACAATTCTCTTGCCTCACATTTCCACTAAAGTTAATTCCAAACAGGAAAATTTCATTAACACGAGTCGCTTTTAAACTCATTAAACTAGAGCCATCAAGGAATGACGATCTGTCGACTGATGGACTGGCGGAAAGATAAACGTATGTGCAGACACAGTGATAGGAAGACGATTGGACTGTCAAAAAAAGCATGACGAACAAGATAAAAGGTAGAGAGAAAATAGGTAGAGAGATAACACCAAGGTAAACAGGCAGGAACAAACCAGGTTGGTAGTTCAGGCTTATGATCTGTTTTCTCTGGTAAGACGATACTTAAGGTCGTGAGGAATATATATTTAATCATGTTTTTGGTGCATGTGACAATGCATGCTGACCTAACGGCAAAGCCAAGCATGCAGGGCAGGAAAAACAAGCTCACACACACACACACACACACACACACCCACACACACACACACCCACACACACACACACACACACACACGGACGGAGTACAGTCTAGGGGGCCAGAGACTACAACCTCAATCAAGGAAAAAGATCTTGGGGTGAGTATAACACCGGGCACGTCTCCTGAGGCGCACATCAACCAAATAACTGCTGCAGCATACGGGCGCCTAGCAAACCTAAGAACAGCATTCCGACATCTTAATAAAAAATCGTTCAGGACCCTGTACACTGTGTACGTTAGGCCCATACTAGAGTATGCAGCACCAGTTTGGAACCCACACCTAGCCAAGCACGTAAAGAAGCTAGAGAAAGTGCAAAGGTTTGCTAAGGGGTATGTACTACGAGGAGAGGTTAAGGGAAATCGACCTGACGACACTGGAGGACAGGAGAGATAGGGGAGACATGATAACAACATATAAGATACTGAGAGGAATTGACAAAGTGGACAGAGCCAGAATGTTCCAGAGATGGGACACAGCAACAAGGGGACAGAGATGGAAGTTGAAGACTCAGATGAATCACAGAGATGTTAGGAAGTATTTCTTCAGTCACAGAGTTGTCGGGAAGTGGAATAGTTTAGGAAGCGATGTAGTGGAGGCAGGCTCTATACATAGCTTTAAGCAGAGGTATGATAAAGCTCATGGCGCAGGGAGAGTGACCCAGTAGCGGCCAGTGAAGAGGCGGGGCCAGGAGCTTTGACTCGACCCCTGCAACCACAACTAGGTGAGTACACACTCACACACACACACACACACACACACACACACACACACACACACACACACACACACACACAGGGTGGTTGAGCACCTAGAAAGGAATGAGCTTATCAACGACGGCCAACACGGTTTCAGGGACGGGAAATCCTGTGTCACAAACCTACTGGAGTTCTACGACAGGGTGACAGCGATAAGGCAAGAGAGAGAGGGGTGGGTAGATTGCATATTCTTGGATTGTAAGAAGGCGTTTGACACAGTTCCACACAAGAGATTAGTGCAGAAGCTGGAGGACCAGGCAGGGGTAACAGGGAAGGCACTACATTGGATCAGGGAATACCTGTCAGGGAGACAGCAGCGAGTCATGGTACGTGGCGAGGTGTCAGAGTGGGCGCCGGTGACGAGCGGGGTTCCACAGGGGTCAGTCCTGGGACCAGTGCTGTTTCTGGTATTTGTGAACGACATGACGGAAGGAATAGACTCCGAAGTGTCCCTGTTTGCAGATGATGTGAAGTTGATGAGAAGAATTCAATCGGACGAGGACCAGGCAGAACTACAAAGGGATCTGGACAGCCTGCAAGCCTGGTCCAGCAACTGGCTCCTGGAGTTCAACCCCACCAAGTGCAAAGTCATGAAGATTGGGGAAGGGCAAAGAAGACCGCAGACGGAGTACAGCCTAGGGGGCCAGAGACTGCAAACCTCAATCAAGGAAAAAGATCTTGGGGTGAGTATAACACCAGACACATCTCCTGAGGCGCACATCAACCAAATAACTGCTGCAGCATATGGGCGCCTAGCAAACCTAAGAACAGCATTCCGACATCTTAATAAAGAATCGTTCAGGACCCTGTACACTGTGTACGTTAGGCCCATATTGGAGTATGCAGCACCAGTTTGGAACCCACACCTAGCCAAGCATGTGAAGAAGCTCGAGAAAGTGCAAAGGTTTGCAACAAGACTAGTCCCGGAGCTAAGGGGTATGTCCTACGAGGGAGGTTAAGGGAAATCGACCTGACGACACTGGAGGACAGGAGAGATAGGGGAGACATGATAACAACATATAAGATACTGAGAGGAATTGACAAAGTGGACAGAGACAGAATGTTCCAGAGATGGGACACAACAACAAGGGGACACAGATGGAAGTTGAAGACTCAGATGAATCACAGAGATGTTAGGAAGTATTTCTTCAGTCACAGAGTTGTCGGGAAGTGGAATAGTTTAGGAAGCGATGTAGTGGATGCAGGCTCTATACATAGCTTTAAGCAGAGGTATGATAAAGCTTATGGCGCAGAGAGGGTGACCCAGTAGCGGCCAGTGAAGAGGCGGGGCCAGGAGCTTTGACTCGACCCCTGCAACCACAACAACTAGGTGAGTACACACACACACTCACACACACACACACACACACACACACACACACACACCACACACACACACACACACACACACACACACTACCACACACACACACACACACACACACACACACACACACCACACACACACACACACACACACACACACACACACACACACACACACACACTCACACACACACACACACACACACACACACACACACACACACACACACACACACACACACACACACACACACACACACACACACACACACACACACACACTATATACACAAAAGTAATCATTTGTGAAGATTCACTGGAAGCCAACGACCACATAGTCCTGTTTCCTTTACCTAATGAATTTGAGAATCGAGAGAGAAAAAAGCTGCGGAAAGAGGGAAAAAACAAACAACAGGAAACGTAATTACACAGGACAGAGTTTTCCTGGATGAAGAGGAGCCAGAAAGAGAACTGGAAAGTTCCACCAGATGGAGTGACTGATCAAGAAATGCAAGGAAGCTACAGATAAATTTAGAGCTGCAAAGAGAAGAGAGAGTAAAAGACCATAAGAAATATACACAACGGGAAGAACGGTAGATCACTGAGCGGAATTCAGGATATGAAGGGAAGTGAAGACAGTATAAAGAAGACATAGCAACAAATGTGAGAAATGTAACCAAATGTGATACACAAATAACTCGCACACAGGAGAAACTTATAACGACGTTTCGGTCTGACTTGGATCATTTACAAGTCACACTAATACACGAAGGTGAGAGAGCCAGTATATATTTGTTGTGCCCCCTGAACTGGACGCAATGTGTTTAATATTCTGTAAATATTTTATTATTATATAATTTTATATTGGAGATGTTTTCATTAATAGCTAAAATGAAAATGTCTTGCTTTATATTATTTGACCTAGCTTGTGTAAATTAGGTAAGATATATTTAGTTATATAATTGGCTTACCTTTAGTTAACCCTTTGTCTGGTTGTTTCAATCACAGGGGTAGCTGTGAGTCACGTGATCACACCCAATGTTAGGTCTGCTGGGTTTGCCTCGCAGGGTTACCTCCTGGCCTCTCTTAGCAGACACATTAGCCCTCTCTCTGGCGGTTGATTTCCTCTCTTTAGGGTTCCTTCGAGTTGTCTCTTACTCCGGTGGTTAATTTGTTGGTTCAGCTAACTTAATCTGCCTTGTCAGTCCTTGTGGGTTGGTATAGTGCGTCTCCGTGGGTGACACGGACACGCACTATTCGTCACTCCGTGAAACGCAGTTATTTGTGTGCACTTGTCGGTACAAATCTAAGTCTGGGAATATGAAGACATCACTAGATTTGAGTTTAAGACTTATTCTCACTTTATTTGTACATATGTTATTGCATTGATCATATTCTTAAGTATTTTCATAGTATGTACCAGTCGGTACTTGAGAACCTTGATTATTGAAGGTATACCTTTTATATATATATATATATATATATATATATATATATATATATATATATATATATATATATATATATATATATATATATATATATATATATATATATATATTTATCATATAAATGCTTTATTAATAGACAGAATACATTTATAGAAAACACAAACATGAACATGAATACAATGGTACAATATGTCAAAGATTATGAATCTCCTCCAGCTCCTCCGAAGCCGGACGCGAGCCAAGTATGCAGCATGCATTTCCCCTCTGGATAGCCACGCTGAGACGCTGGAACATGAACGTGGCTGCCCTTGGGTCCCTGGTGGTGTCGATGAGTCTGGAACCCAGTTCTTTAAGGAAACGTGTTGCATTTTTTCCCCACGCTCCCAAGGTCTCTGATCCCACTGGGACAAATTTATACTGTTGGCTTATGTCCCTGTACTTGCCAATCTTGTACTCCTCTCTGTGGTCAGCAGCTCCTCCCTGTCGCCCGACACTGTGATGGATGTAGGTGTCAGCCAGTATCGACACACAGGTATAATCCCATGCTAAGAGCTTGCCATTCTTCCAAGGATAGATGGTGATCCCGTCGGGGCGGTTTGCTGGGTTGTGGGCGTTGTTGGCTGCTAGTGATCGAGGCTCTCTCTCGGCTGGGCATCCAGCTGTAGCAAGGGTTCTCTTTATGATGTCGTTGACCTCATTGTGTCTTGCATGCCAACCCTTGGTTTTAGAACAGTTAAGACCATGTAGACCATATTGGTCGGCTTGCGTATCGCTGCAAATACACGTATAATCCGTGTGAATAGGGGCAGCAAGGCGCAGAGCCACTGCAATACGAAGGGTCTTAGGGTCCAGGCGTGTTCCCATGGCCGAAATGGGAACTGTTTGGAGGAAGTCCCCAGAGTGAGGTGCACTCACAGCTAGGAGACGGGCAGTCTCCCTGTCTGATGTTACGGCCCTGAGCATATTGTCATTGTTCCAAGACGACTTGACCTCAACAACTTAAAGGATGAGCTGAACGGAGTTGACCCTTCAGTTCAATTTACTTGGAAAAGAAATAATCTCTACTCTTCCTTGATATTCTTATCGTAAACGACGTTAACAACCTTAAACTTAAGGCTTATATAAGACCTACCAAAAATTACCTAATAGGTTAATATCACACAATGATCTTTAAACAAAAAAGAAGATTGGGACTTTTGTGGTACGCTCTTGAGATCTGCAGCAGTGAACTTCTTCCAGACTAATAAACTTACATTGAAACTTTATCCCCTTTAAAACTTCCTCGATAAATCATCTGTTGTTGCAAGAAGGATTAGCCGGGATTTCTTTTAGAGAAATTTTTTTTTTTTTGCCTAAGGCACCCCAGCCTAACTATGGGTCTGGGTTATAGGGTAAGATAAAAACTGGACATCAGAGATGTGCCACATTTCTCAAACTTTCACATCATATTCTTCATTAAAGTTCTGCCTTGCACATCCCACCATCTGCCATCACACTTTCACTCACCCTACAACCCCACCCTAACTCGCCCACCTTCACTCACCCTACAACCCCACCCTAACTCGCCCACCCTCAAATTCATCCTATCTAGCCCACCATTTTAGCGTAATACATGTATCACAGTACCTGGTCATCGAACCCTAGAACCTTGCCGGCTGCACCAGCACACATCGTGTACCACTCAGCCAGCACAGGCCGCGCCTGGTCATCGAACCGTTGACCCCTGGGGGCATGGTACCCAGGGCAGCGTGACCACTACATCACACCACACCGTTGAAGCCAGGATAACGACCCCCAACTATCTCCATCATGGCCCCCCACTATTTCCCTCATGGCCCCGCCATCTCTATTATAGCCCAAACCATCTCCATGCCCCCCCCACCACCATCACTAACCCCTTCCCTAGCCTCTTACCATTATGCTCTCCACCAATCAGAGGCCGCGCAGCACCACCCTCCAGGGAAGGCATTCCTGAAAACCCTAATTAACGTCAGCAACTTATATTGGAAATGTCCGGAGGTTCGACAACCCAAATTTTTTTTTAAACAAGTCCGCTTCTTTAACTGTATAAATATGTAGATCAACATCTACAACAAAATTGCTACCTCATAGGTGCAAAGATTCTCTATAATAACTTCATATTTATATTACCACCGTAAAGAAGAGAGATGCTATGCAATTAATATTCATACAAATAGTGTATATCCAGATTGCTTACACAAGATTAAGTTTTCACAGTTTCTCGTATAGTAACCTGTGTGTAAGTCGCGTAACCTGTGTGTAAGTCGCGTAACCTGTAAGTCGCGTAACCTGTGTGTAAGTCACGTAACCTGTGTGTAAGTCGCGTAACCTGTGTGTAAGTCACGTAACCTGTAAGTCACGTAACCTGTGTGTAACTCACGTAACCTGTGTGTAAGTCGCGTAACCTGTGTGTAAGTCACGTAACCTGTGTGTAAGTCGCGTAACCTGTGTGCAAGTCACGTAACCTGTGTGTAAGTCACGTAACCTGTGTGTAAGTCACGTAACCTGTGTGTAACTCACGTAACCTGTGTGTAAGTCACGTAACCTGTGTGTAACTCACGTAACCTGTGTGTAAGTCACGTAACCTGTGTGAAAGTCACGTAACCTGTGTGTAACTCTCCTAAGAGAATCCAGTGAAGTCAATGTGACTCCATTCCTTTGGAAATTTCAACAAAATATAACTAACTCCATAGCAGAGATACTTTAAAACCACCGCCATAAAAGAGAGAAACTCTATAAAACAGTATAGAGGTGAGATACAACATAACTAACTTCTAAGTCTCATTTTCAGCATTCTTACTACAATCATAACTCGCACTCTGATTTTTTAAGGTTATTATAGGTTAAAAATAATTAATCAATGTTTGATTAAAGTATTTATGTTCATCAAAACGTTCTCTAAAACTAAGATTTATAATACGTCCTCTAAAACTAAGATTTATAATACGTCCTCTAAAACTAAGATTTCCTTAAATAAAACTAAATTTGTTAATCCTCATATTCTTGTATTTCAATTTAATGATTTATATTGCGTGCATATTGGATACATTTTTCTTTGTTGATTTTTCATGTTCGTTCATCAGATTATTGCGCATCTATTTTAATATTTATATTATCGTTTATTCTCTCATTCACATTAGTTACGTTTAACATTAAGGTGAAATTACCGAAGTGAAAGGGAGACCTCTTGCGCCCTCCCTCCCTTCACCTCCCTCCCTCGTACATTCCTCCGTACCTTCCTCCCTTCACCTCCCTCCATCGTACATTTCCTCCTTACCTCCCTCCCTTCCCCTCCCTTCCTCGTACATTCCTCCGTACCTTCCTCCCTCGTACATTTCCTCTTTACCTCCTTCCCTTCACCTCCCTCCCTCGTACATTCCTCCGTACCTTCCTCCCTCGTACATTTCCTCCGTACCTCCCTCGTACATTCCTCCGTACCTCCCTTCCTCCCTTCTTCCATCCCTGCCACTCCCTCCACTGGCCCGCTACATCAAGGCCACCAGCGCCGCCTCTTATATCACATTCCCTCGACTGTGATTTTCTACCTAAATGACCAACCTTGTTGTTCAAGGAACAGCATCTGCTGCCCAGTGAACACAAGTATTATGCGCTGCTTAGCAAGAGGTGAAACCCAAGGTCGCAGGAGATGCGGGAGAGAAGTGATGAAGAAGACAGGAATGTAGAATTGAGGGGGAGGGGGATGGTCTTTTTTGTTTAACATACTGGGTACTAAAAAAAATGCTATTCCCTATGTTGCAGTGTTGCTGAGGGGGTCAGAGAGGGCCCAGGTGGGCAAAGGTGGTAATTTTCATTCCTTGCACGAACTTTAAACCTTGAATTTTTTTTTGCAGTGTCTCAAACAAAGAATTTTTAATTGTTTCATTTTGAATGTGTACGTGTACTCAGTTCGTGGCCATGCCCCTTAACCGCACACGTCCGTTTTCACGGGTTCCCAAACTGGTGGACTTGTCGCGCTTCTCCTTAAGACTGTGTGTAGTGATTGCTTCCACCGCCGTGTCTAAATTCTTCCACTTTTAATATAACTGTGATTTATTGCTTTCTTTAACTTCAGTCTGTGTCGGTCTGCGTTTCCACTTCTTGCCTTTTAAACAGTCTGTTACCGATCCTAACCTCATAAACAGTCTGTTGCCGATCCTAACCTCATAAACAGTCTGTTGCCGATCCTAACCTCATAAACAGTTTGTTCCCTGTTCTTGCCTTTAACAAGTCTGATCCCGATCCTTTTATTTAAACAGTGTCTTTGTTTACCTTTTCAAATCACTTGAATATCTTGTACGTTGTCTTGGTCTTTGCTTCCTCTAAAATAATCACATTCACTTCTTTAGTCTCCTGGTACATCAGTCCACTCACCTCAGGGACTTTCTCTAGCTTCCTGACGTACATAACCAGGTGTCAGCCCAAGACTGACTCTGCCTACTCTTATGGTAAGTCTAACATACGTCGTAGAGTCCTTAACGATTTTTTAAAAGTCGACGATACTTTGTTACTGTTCGCCCTTCGTAATGTGGTTAGTACTAAGTTTAACCCAAGGTCATGTTACTGGAAATTTACCTCCACTGTTTCTGTTTATACTCCATATCTGTTCTTTCTCTTTCACATTTTTATTAATTGGTACATGTTGGGATTCAACTGTGTCACCCATTTACACGACTTTTCATACATAATATTCAAGTTGTCTTCTGGTGTTGACTTGTCTTAAGAACATTAAATAACAAAAAGGCTCAATACCGTGACTGGAACAATACACAAATAACCCGCACATAAATGGTCCAAGTCGGACCGAAACGTCGTCGTAAAGTCCCCTCTTCTATGTGCGGGTTATTTGTATATTAAGAACATTGTATACCTTATTAATGTTTATATATGAACATTATTATCCGATCATGTGTTGACTCTTGTGGGACTCCACAAGATTATGAATGATATCCTGAGCTGTACTAGTCTCACTGCCACTGAGGTTTCACAGCTGATATGGTCTTAATTGTTGAATTCCCATAGTTGCACATGTACTCTGTATGTCAGGATCATGTCTCCTTTCGTTTATGTTCTTGAGTCAGGATATCAAGATGTTTAAACTTTAGTATATTTTCTCTATGTGTATGTACCAAACTCTATACTTTATCTAGTAATTTATAAGCTTCATGAGGTTTCACAATTTTGTTACCGAAGGATCTTTCGGTATAATATTCATTGTAAAGGTTGTTGGAATGTCGCCAGGTAAAGTTAAATTCTTTAAACCTAAAAAAATGAGATGTATTTAACCACAAATATGCAAATAAAAAAATGCCCAGATACGTCTGGCAACGAGATGATCGAGATTTATAGGAAACGTTGAATATTGAACGTATGTCTGTGGATGAGAGAATGTGCTGCGCCAGACGTGACAGGGGTTATAACCATATGAAGTCTTGTGAACACAATCACAGTAACATTGTTTCTGGCATTAACGCACTCACATATTCAAATTCCACATGGTATTAAGACCCACTCATAGCTAGGGTCCCAGCTATCACTTTTTCCTTTATAGCTGGAAGAGAACACCCCCTCCCCCTTCCCCCCCACAACCCGTGTACTACCACCTGACACTTGAACGAAGCGGACGTAGCAGTGTGCGACCAAACGACGCACACTAATCCCACAGCTTCTCTCAGACTGACAAAGCCGAGAGCTGTCAGTCTCTATCTAATGTTTGTATAAGGGAATGAAATAAATGGAGAAGGGGGGCAAAGGATATGAAAGGATAGGATAGGAGAGGAGAAGAGAGGAGAGGTGAGGTGAGGTGAGTGGAGTGAGAGACTGAGTAGAGAGAAGTGGCGGGAGACAGAGAAAAGGGAAGAAAACAAGAGACTGGGAGGGAGTGTAAAATGAGAGAGGGAGGACGAGGGTGACATTATATTTGCAGGAAACGTTCATATAATGAAGCTGGGTAATGTATAAGAGTGACCACAGTCGCCACCATCATCAGTCACCACAATAACTACGGTCACCACCACATTTACAGTGGCTTAAAACTATTTAAGCAACCAAATCTCACTTTTTAGAAACAATATTTTTAATTTCGTTTTGTACTTAGACTGTGCAGCAATTAACGCAGTAATACGTTATAAACGAACATGGTGTTTGGAAGCCAGGTTGGATTACTACTAGTGATGTGTTGAAGTCTCCTACATACTCTTCCCTCCAACTCTCTCTTACACTGTCATACCATAAGTTGCCAATTTCTTATTAAACTCCCGATAGAACAGTTCCACCACTTAATCTCCACTTAATTGCCCCTGAGTTTTGAACACTTAATTTACTCCACTGAGCTATTATATTAAACAAAAGGAATCGGCTACGTTATATCCATGGGAATACTATTCCTATTTATTACTTTTTAATGAAAATTAGGGAGAATGCAGAATAGTATTGGCAAAGTGCGCCTATAATTGTCTCAAGTCCTTCAGCACAGGTTTCAGAAGTGGCTTCAACCTCTGTAACAGGTCTTGCAAGACCATCCACTGTTAGCCAGGCGAACGAGGCTGACTTGCGAAATATGTTCTCCAGATATGGAATGATTCATATGGCATAACAAGGTATGTTGGGACCTGGTGTATATGCCAGTTTATCTGAGGGCACGTACTCGCTCATAATGACGTTAAATTTCCCAGTGACATCCTACGTTGTCCTTCCGAACTTCGGTTCGCAGGTGATGGTGACCTGTGAGGCTTGTCTTCCCCTCTTCACCACATAACCTCTCTATCTGTAGCACAACACAGCACTGTGACCGGAGACACCCATTACTTTCCAAACTCGGATGAACTACCACCTAACATCATACCTCTTCCTCTAGCTGCTTCTTCCTTCAATGCAACAACAAAGAATAACAACAGATGAAAAAGGCTGAAGTCTCTCAAACGCTCATTTTTTTACGTTAACCTTGAGTAAACCAGGAGGAAGAAAGAAGAGGAAGTTAGAGGAAAGAGAAAGCAATAGAGAAACTTGGGAAAAAGAAAAGCAGTATTCATAACATGTACAAGGACACAATTCAACCTCTAAGTCGAGAGAATGGGTCTATCACTGCAGTCAAGAAAAAGCTGATCTACTTGCTTATAACTTCGCTGCTAAGATAAAGGTCTTAGACCCAGGTAGTCAACCTTCACGAATAATTTAAAGAGCCATGTAAAACTTATCAGGAAGAGTGGTAAGGTAGTTGGGCCTCACAATATAAAGGCAATATTGCTGCATGGGTGTTACGACTAGCTAGCATTGCCTCTTAATTACGTCTACCAGTTCTGCCTAAACAAAGTAAATTTTCCTCTTTGTTGAAGAAAAAGAAAAAGCATAATCACTCTGCATCTTCTGAGAGATTATCTTAAAGATGGACCTCTTAGTGCAGTTCTTAATGGAGTAGAGTCAGCAAGCTACAGGTGATACGTGGTCTGGACGCATACGATGGAATATCTACTTCTGTTGCTGCAGTTCAGCTCCTCCTATTTTTCCTTCATATTTTTCTTTCTCCTTAAATTTTATTATCCTCATTTACTATATAATCAAGCTTTTTTTTCTCCTCTCCAAATATTCTTATGAATTTTCTTACGTTTCCTATCCATCTATCATATTTCTTCTTTATTTTCTCCCGTCTACCCATACCATCTTCCTCTGATGTGCAGACGGGATGCGAGAGAGAGAGAGAGAGAGAGAGAGAGAGAGAGAGAGAGAGAGAGAGAGAGAGAGAGAGAGAGATGACAGTCTGGAGCCCAGCCATAGGGTCATTAACGGTACCTCAACTTCTACATCATTAACACTGCTTCCAGGAGCCACTGAAAGGGTCATCATGTGTTTAAGACGTGACAGAACTCAGATTCTTAAGAAAATACATATTTACTGAAGAGAGTACTAGCAAAGAAAGAGAGAAGGGAAGGGCAAAGAGAAAGGAAGGGTAAACAAAAAGGAAGGACGGAGAGGAAGGGCTGTTGAGAAAAGGAGAGAAAGGCAGGGGAGGTTGAAAGTGAAGAAAGTCTGTGAGAAACTAGATGGATGGTGACACAGGTGGTTAGACACATGGGTGGAGCTGGGCCACTAGCGGTGTGATATTTGCTGGTACCTACAGTACCAAGGAAGATAGGAGAAGCAAGATGGAGAGGAAGTTGGCATGAGAGAATAGAGATTACAGAAATAGGGGGCTAACAAAAGTGTAAGAAAGACAGACGAGTGAAGTGGTGAGAGGAGAATATGGAGCCATAATAGAAGAAATGAATGATAGGTAGAAGGGAAAAGGGAAGAATAGATAACGGAAACGGGAGAAGAGAAAGCGGGGATAATGGAAAGGAAGAGAATATAGAACGGATAAAATTTAGAGAGAGAGAGAGAGAGAGAAGGGAAGTGACGAAATCAGCTTTGATACAGAGGCTTTTCTTCCTCTTTGTCTTATCATGACCAACCAGAAGCGTCAATGGCTGAAAAGGAATGAACAAAAACAGGAGTTTGTGACAACAGCGAGTGAAGGAATAATTCATCATGGCTGCCCCGACAACCCGGAAGCCAGACAATAGTCTTGCTTGTAGGCGGCTGCGCATACATAACGTTCGTGGCCGTATATAACATCATTTGCTGTACATAATCTCCGTGACTGCACATGCAGTTTGTGAATGTACACACTGTCTCAGAGTAGCGAGTAAGTAGCAATGACGTGGCAGCGGGAAAAGCTGTACAAAGTTTTATGAACAGACATAATCGCGTTCCGGAGGCCAGAAAATAGACTGATCCCTGAATCTGGGCTCTTGAAAGCAGTCGAACGAGGGCAATATGACCGAGGTATACAAGTGGAAGGCAGATGTAAATAATGGAGATATAAACAACGTTGAAGACGTCTATCCAGGAAAGAGCTCAAAACAATGGTCTCAACTGGGATAAATTCCGATACAGAAATGTACTGGTTTATTAATAGAGGTGTAGATAAGTGAAACAGTCTGATAAATAGTGTTACTGAAACTAGCACCTTGAGTACCTTTAAAAATAGGTTAGACATATTTAAGCGTTAAAAAGAATTGGATTTAAAAAGGATTAGCCTAGCATGAGCCAGTAGATCTGTTAACCGACTGTTACTTATCAGTGGGTCTGGAGATTATCTTCCCTACTGGCCAGTCTCTGACCGGGCCTCCTAGGCTGGGACGGAAATATTACAGGATTAAGAACTATTAAGAAGCACAAAGGGAATTAAAAATATATGTATACTGAATGTAAGTAAAAGTTCATAAAATTTACCTGCCATCTTACGCTATCATAAGACAGAAAGAAAAGGTCAGCAATCCTACCAGAGTGCAAAAAAAATAACTGGTTTTCCTTTCGCACTCATTTCACAGGACGGTGGAACCTCCCTGGATGGTCGCTGTCTAAAAACCTAACTTCGTCTACTGTAGTGCTCCTCTATTTCTATATGTTTTCTCATGCCTATGGCTACCTTCCATGCCTTATACTATGCCTTCTTTGTCTCATACTATGGCTGCATTAATACCTCATACTTTACGTTAATATCTCATACAATGGCTGCCTTCCTCACCTTGCACAGCAATTCAGAGATTGAACACGGCTGCCTTCCTCACCTTCCACAACAGCTCAAGGATTGAAAACGGCTGCCTTCCTCACCTTGCACAGCAGTTCAGGGACTGAACACGGCTGCCTTCCTCACCTTGCACAACAGTTCAGAGATTGAACACGCCTCACAATCTTCACTTCTACCGTATTCTCTCATTTGATATACTGACTTGAAAAACACCTTACTGGCGAAACGTGTTTTCCATAATGATTCTCAGGTGTTACACACATGTGTTGCTCATCAACTCATTTTGAATCTATTCTGTCGCTCTCTACTGACTTTCCAGACCATCAAAGCTTTGTTATTTTTACGGTGCGTCGGGCTCACCTTTGTCAATATTTCTGCTCTAGTTTTCTTCCCAAAGCGTGACCGGACCGTCGAAAAGTCCGCCAGACATTCAGCGATCACAAAGTATTTTTTATGGTAGGTTTTTTTTTTTGAGTGTCTTCAATTGGTGAAAGTGAGAGTGGGAGTCTTGGTGCTTGTGACTGGTCAGTTCAGGTGACTGACCAGGCTTTGTGAGGGCGTGACACCATTATGTTCCCAGTGTGTGGGGGTAAGAGAGGGAGATTGTAGGGGAGGATTGTGGAAGTAGACGCAAAGATTGTGGGGAAAAGGGGATTGTGGGAAGAGGACAAGATTATTTGGGAAAGAAAGGGGAGGACTGTGGGGAAAGAGGAGGGCAATATTGTGGGGAATTTATTTATTTATTTATTTATTTATTTATTTATTTATTTATTAACAAATCGGCCGCTTCCCACCAAGGCAGGGTAGCCCGAAAAAGAAAAAGTTTCATCATCATTCACTCCATCACTGTCTTGCCAGAGGCATGCTTACACTACAGTTATAAAACTGCAACAAAAAAATATATATAATCATGCAGAAATACACGAAGAGCAATTCGTCAATTAATGAACGTTCTAAATGGACAACATTCAACTGTGTTAGTCCTTCACAGTGACACTGGTAACACTTATCAATAATATTGTGGTATATAGAATTTCCATATAACTGGCCAATCAAGATAATAGATCTCTGTTATATCAATGGATTAGAAAACCGACAAGTTGATGATTGAAACATTTGTGCAACATTTCGGTATCTGTATTGTGGAAACGTTTCTCCAGCCAGTGGCTTCTTCAGTCTAATACAGAGAAGAACGTGGAAGATGAAAGGGAGTTTGAGGTAATCAGTCCCTTAGCCTTGAGTCGATGTGTTTAGTCTATCAATTTTGAAAAAAAAAAGTACATCATATGCTCTGAGGAGTGGTTTATGTGTTGCGATCTTGATCCAGGGAATTCGTTAACGTTGGCCTCACCTATACGCATGACCTACTGCCACTTGGGAAATTGTTTCACTGGTGACGCCGCCTCCAGCTGCCTCGCCTCACTTGTCTGTTCAGTATATGCCACTTCTCTGCACATATGTTGCACTTTTTTCAGGACTGATGAACTGAACACTCGACTCCAGGCTGAGGGACTGATTACCTCAAACTCCCTTTCATTTTTCACCGTTCTTCTCTGTATTAGACTGAAGAAGCCACTGGCTGAAGAAACGTTTCCATCAAGTAAAATAGACCTCTCTTAGGAAAATGTACGTTACAGATATTCTGTATTTATTATAGAATAAATGTTAATGTGAATATATGTTATTCTGTGGAATAACAAATATTTTAACGCAATATGGCGAATGATTATAATAGTAAAGAATTAACAGATATAATTGGTACATG
The DNA here is from genome assembly GCA_009830355.1 of Cherax destructor. Taxonomy (NCBI): domain Eukaryota; kingdom Metazoa; phylum Arthropoda; class Malacostraca; order Decapoda; family Parastacidae; genus Cherax; species Cherax destructor. Next base: position 75,795 of record WNWK01000618.1, on the reverse strand, counting down.
AGGAAGTGCCAGTGTGACAAAGCTGTAGAACATCTGCTCAAACACACTAATTAACACCTATCTCTACTGCCTCAGGTGTGCTAATTATCAGCAGCCACTATTGACTCAGGTGTGTCAACACCTGTCACAGTACTCACCCGCAGCGTTACCTCCTTCAGATGCTCGGAATCTCACCTGTAGAAGGACAGACAAATATTGGTCACAGGATAGTAGTGAACATGCATGCCAATTAGATCATTACACGCGTCATTAATCACGTAATCACCTCATGGGGACAGCAGGATCACCAAGAAAAAAAATTACTCTTAAACTTTGAATACTGGAATAGTCTAAATATACTAATGCATTTTACTGGAATGCTAAATAAAGAGGCTCCGTTTTAATTAACTTGAAGCATCTAGGGTGGTGGCTTGCTGCTGTGGGTTAGTGGCTTGCTGCTGTGGGTTGGTGGCTTGCTGCTGTGGGTTGGTGGCTTACTGCTGTGGGTTGGTGGCTTGCTGCTGTGGGCTACTGCTCGTTGTTGCTAATATAATTACGCATATGTATGTATATGCAAGAAAACCACTATGAAAAATAGAAGATATATTTATATATATATATTTATATATGTATATATATATATATATATATATATATATTTATATATATATATATATATTATATATATATATATATATTATATATATTTATATATATATATATATATTTATATATATATATATATATATTTATATATATATATATATATATATATATTTATATATATATATATATATTATATATATATATATATATATATATATATATATATATATATATATATATATATATATATATATAATCAGCATCTTTTATCACCCATTAACATATTTCAATATCTTAACAATGTCAATGTCATCCCAACACCAATTTGTTATCCCAGGCTGAAACTAATAGTCGACTAACACAATTATGCCTCCGTTGACCGAAGGCTACAATTTATATAACTATGCCATGCATAACTATCTACATTATTTTTATATAATTAAGAGTAACTTTAATGAGATGCCAGGTGAAGGTAACAACAGCTGATAAGATCATTAAGACTCATGCAAAGTACTCTTACATCTCAAGACATAATTAAATATACAACCCACAACAGAAATGACTACACAAAACGCATATGCAAATCTTAATTTAGTTCCTTTAGTTCAGTTGCTAAATATGACAAGCATAACACCCCCAACAACCACCATCATATACAATACCCTGGAGGGCGGCCGCTGGCTGCCCCGCCCTCCAGGGTACAAACAATACTTGCTATGCTGGAGCAATTATGTTAAGACTTTAATGAATAGTGAAGAACCGCTAGGAGTGTGACCTGACCTATGATGGTGTGGCCAGGAACAAGAGATGGCTTATGATGGCGTGGCCAGGAGCAAGAGATGGCTTATGATGGTGTGGCCAGGAGGAAGAGATGGCCTAGGATGGTGTGGCCAGGAGGAAGAGATGGCCTAGGATGGTGTGGCCAGGAGGAAGAGATGGCCTAGGATAGTGTGGCCAGGAGGAAGAGATGACCTAGGATGATGTGGCCAGGAGAAATAGATGGCTTAGGATGGTGTGGCCAGGAGGAAGAGATGGCTTAGGATGGTGTGGCCAGGAGGAAGAGATGGCCTAGAATGGTGTTGCCAGGAGGAAGAGATGATCTAGGATGGTGTGGCCAGGAGGAAGAGATGACCTAGGATGGTGTGGCCAGGAGGAAGGGATGGCTTAGGATGGTGTGGCCAGGAGGAAGGGATGGCTTAGGATGGTGTGGCCAGGAGGAAGAGATGGCCTAGGATGGTGTGGCCAGGGAGAGGGTGAAGGGAATGAAAGCGGTGGAAGAAGTGGAGCTAGGAAGGGACGGGTATGAGGAGGAGAAAAAAGTAAGGAAGGAAAGAGTGATGGAATAGGAGTGAAGGAAGGAGTGTGAGTGAAAGGAATGTACGAGAATGAAGAGGAGGAGGATTAGATGATGGGAACAGCCTTCATTGTTTTCTCATACTCTTCCTCCCCCATCACCATCCATCACCCCATCACCAACCATCACCAACCATCACCAACCATCACCCCATCACCAACCATCACCCCATCACCAACCATCACCCCATCACCAACCATCACCCCATCACCAACCATCACCCCATCACCAACCATCACCCCATCACCATTCATCACCCCATCACCCCATCACCATTCATCACCCCATCACCATTCATCACCCCATCACCAACCATCACCAACCATCACCAACCATCACCAACCATCACCCCATCACCAACCATCACCCCATCACCAACCATCACCCCATCACCAAATATCACCCCATCACCAACCATCACCAACCATCACCAACCATCACCAACCATCACCCCATCACCAACCATCACCCCATCACCAACCATCACCCCATCACCAACCATCACCAACCATCACCAACCATCACCAACCATCACCAACCATCACCAACAATCACCAACCATCACCAACCATCACCCCATCACCAACCATCACCCCATCACCAACCATCACCCCATCACCAACCATCACCCCATCACCAACCATCACCCCATCACCCCATCACCAACCATCACCCCATCACCAACCATCACCCCATCACCCCATCACCATTCATCACCCCATCACCCCATCACCATTCATCACCCCATCACCATTCATCACCCCATCACCAACCATCACCCCATCACCATTCATCACCCCATCACCAACCATCACCCCATCACCATCCATCCCCGTATTACCAACCAACCCCTTCATCACTTAACACTTTCTCACCCACCACCACCACCATCCCCACAGTCACCACCACCATCCCACAGTCACCACCACCATCCCCACAGTCACCACCACCATCCCCAGTCACTACCACCATCCCCACAGTCACCACCACCATCACCACAGTCACCACCACCATCACCACACTTTCCTACCTCACACCAACACAGATCGTGACAGGTTTTTTTCTGTATCCTTGGCCTCTCTGACACTTGGCTTCTCCAACACGTGTTGATGGTGGTGGTGGTGTTGGAAGTGATAATGGAGGAGGTTATATCCACCACTAACCCCACGATCACCATCCCCTTCACCACAATTCCACCTCTAGTCTACTACTATCACTATATTCCTGTCACCACTCTTAGCCTCACTGGTTCCACTCCACCATTCCCAACACTACAACCCTTCATTACCAACATTCCTCATACCATCACCATTCCACAACAACTACCAGTTTCATGTGGCAGAAAATAGCAAGCTGTACAAGCAGGTAGACAAACACATATTTATTTGAAGCTGTGAATGCACGCAGGTCATTCAATGCAAGGAGTGGTGCAGGCTAAGTGCTTCGTCCGTTAAGGACGAGACAGCAACGTTACCTGGGTATACTGACCAGGAAAACAGTACAAGAAGCCAGGATAGCCACGTACGTGCGTGTGCTTGTGCGTGTGTTTATTTTGGCTGAGCTGGTGAGCTATGTTTTAACTGCCCTCTGCCCTTCCTGCATCGCCCGTACAGATTGGTCATATTCAGAATAACAGGACAAGGTAGCCTGCACAGTCAGTGTGAAAGTGGCACCAACAGTAACCTGCCAGGGAAGATGGGTGAGAGGAAGTGTAGGGAGATGTATGAATGAAGAGGAAGTACGGGAGAAAAGAGAATGGCTGGAGGTGCTGATTGTAAAGGATGGGGGAGAAGATTGGAGGAAAAGAGAAAGGGGAGGGGGTGAATATCACCTCCACCTATCCCTCCACTGAACAAAAAATCCCACAGCAACAGTTCCACTCCTACTGAAAGAACCCTGTGAAGATGCCTTTGGTGCTGAAGCCTCAGTATAACACTTGGTGTAGTCTTACCACGTTGCCTCGTGTACAAAGTTCGTCTTGTACACGAAGTATTTTACGTTACTTTATAACGTAAAGTTTTTCACGGAGAGCTCAAAGTCAGTTTTTAAACTGTTTACGTAATTTACTAATACTGGTTTGTTTATTTTATATTACGTCTGGTGTCGTTTACAGATCCTATAAAAAACTTTTTAACCACAAACAAGAAAATTAAACGGCAGAAATACATCTAACAACGAAGTAGTCGATCATAACTAAGAAATGTGTACTATTATTCGTGGTGTGAGAATGGTCTGCATAGTGAGTAGGGGGACAGCATACTTATAATGTACCCAATTGTCTTCAATTAAAAAAATGGGCGTTATGACAAACTGCAGGAAACAGTATCATCTTCCTCAACACCGTAATCTACCCCAGTCACGGCCAGCACCTACCTTCCACGAATTCCCCTACCTATCCTCTATCCTTTCCCTTACCCATCCACTTTCCCTTATTTCCCCTTCCCTCCTGCCGAAACCACTATTCCTTAAGCATGTCGTCTCCTGCCCACAGCCTCTTCTTCATCCTCCTGCTAGTGCTCTGTGAAGCATGTTTACTTTGTAACAGTACTCCAGTAACAGTGGCTGGAGGGCAGCCACAAGGGAAACGGTAATTTAACGCTTGTGTAGACGTCGCCTTCCTGAGTCCCCGACCTTTGACCCGGCCCCAAGACCCATGACCCGGCCCCAAGACCCATCACCCAACCCCACCCCATCTTATGCAGTTCTTCCTTCATTAATTTACCCTTACTCCCTCAACTTATTTAGTTACACTCGGTATTGAGCAAAACGTCACAGTACCGTGAATGGAACAGTACGCAAATAACCTGCACATAGGGAAGCCAATGATGATATTTCGGTCCGACTAACACCATTTATAAGTCACACTTTTTAATGGTCCAAGTCGAACCGAAACGTCGTTATAAGGTTGTGTCTCCTGTGTGCGGGTTATTGTTCCAGGTATGAGACTGGAAGAATACAAGTCACAATAACGTGGCTGAAACAAAATAAAAAATACCCATACATATGAAAAGAAAGTAAGGACGACGTTTCGGTCCGTGCGGGACTACTGAGAGGCAACTTAACAATTTTAAGCTCCTTGGATATCTTGTTAGTTTCAGCACAAGGGGTTACGCCGTTACAGTCAAATTTCACACCCAAGATAATTACTTTAGCATTAATTGTAAAGTGTCTGGCGTTCACTCACGCCAGCTACAGCAATTACATCGTGCTGTCAGGAAATCATCAGTTTTTTCAATAACAAATTAACCTGTCATTTTCTTTCCCCATTTATACACCAGCGTGAAAAAGTGAATAAATTCATCAGCATGAATAAATGAGGAAAGGTGCAGAAGGTATTTATTGATGTACTTAAAAGCAAAGTGAGTCTCACTGATGCACATAAGAGTAGATGGCACCTCATTGCTGCACCTCGGGGCACAGTGCATCTCACTAATGTATATACTTTTTTGTATCGGTAAAGGTTAGCAAGCAGTCACTAGTGTAGGTTGAGTAGGTCACTGAAGTTAGCATTGTGGAGCAAAAATATTCCAGCCACACTTTCCCATGATACTTTAGCACCGACTCAGTGACTTTCACATTTTGTTCTTTAAGGAATTACTCTACGACGGGGTAAACAAAGGTGATTCTCAGTTATCCAAACAGGTAAATAACCAGGGATTTTCAGACCATGGAAAATATGGTAGCAAACAAAGGTATTTGTAATATACTTTACCAGGACTGTGGAACATAGGTCAGTCAGATATATAGAAGAAAACTCTGCTTTATTTCAACATGAAAATGAAAATGATCTTCCAACTCACTGGAAGTTCTCTATTGTAATTTACTTCTGAAAAATGTAATTATAAAACTAAGATAATCAAACAAATATAATTTTCTAAACACTAACATTTTTACATGACAGTTGACAGCGGAGTGATTATGTTACCCAGAGACAGGTACCTCAAGCTTAACCTGAGACAGGTACCTCAAGCTTAACCTGAGACAGGTACCTCAAGCTTAACCTGAGACAGGTACCTCAAGCTTAACCTGAGACAGGTACCTCAAGCTTAACCCGAGACAGGTACCTCAAGCTTAACCTGAGACAGGTACCTCAAGCTTAACCTGAGACAGGTACCTCAAGCTTAACCCGAGACAGGTACCTCAAGCTTAACCTGAGACGATCACCTGACGGGACTCCCTCCTCCTTACACGTGACATGTAGGTTCTCCATCTAACTAACCAAAAACACACTTACCTCTTACATATTCACTTTTCTGATAAGGACCTCTAATGCAAGCCAATACATTTAGCTTGTCTTTTTAATTGCTCATGAAGAAATGAGTGCATTATATGCCGATTTTGGCTTAAATAGCAACGCTCGTCTTGCCATATAAGACAAGTGAAAATTTGTGTATGCAATAATTTCGCAAAAATCATTCTGACCCTAACGAAAAAAAAAATATTTCATTGTGTTTGTTTATTATTAAATTATTGTAAACGTATCTAAAATATATTTAGTTGGGTTAGGCTAAATTAATTTACCCTTGTTATAATAAGGTTAGGTAAGTTTTCTAAGTTTCTTTTTGTACAAAATTATAAATTTTTACATTAACATAAATGAAAAAATATATATCTTTAAACGTATAAGAGAAATTTTTAGAAAGGATTTAATTTTAAATGAGTTCTTGCTAATTGACCAGTTTTACCTAATCGGCACGACTATATATATATATATATATATATATATATATATATATATATATATATATATATATATATATATATATATATATATATATAAAGCAACGTTCATTGCGAAGAGGGGAATCATCGTTCAGTATCTCACTACAAAACGTTCTATCGAAAATTCCTCTTTTTTGGGGGCAGGGGAGAAGACTGACTGTGTTTACCACATTCTTTGTAAATAATGCCAAGAATTCTATATTAGAGAGAGAGAGAGAGAGAGAGAGAGAGAGAGAAATTAAACAAAATAATACAGCTCTAGAAAATGTCAAGTCTCTTGTTTTATTTACAGTCATTTAAAAGTTATCTTCTATACAGACGGGCTAATATAAAACCATTGTTCTTATGAGAATCTTTAGTTAACATGGTTATAACAGTCTGTTAATATTAATTTTAATGTGAAAAATACCTTTAACCTCAGTTCGTGAAGGTTACTCGATTTAATTATTGTTATAAACTATAATACAAGGTTCAAAATACCGTCAGTAGACTTGTCTATTGAAATATATATTTATATTTATTTTAATTCATTAATTTACAATATCACACACAGTCAAGTAAAGAATAAATTACCATCACTTTATTTAAACTATAACTGCTAGTATATTTATTGGTATATTTATTGGAAATATCACACCAAGAGGACCATGATATCATGCATGCTTTTCCCTGAGGTCACAAGACCGCTAGGTCTCTCCCAGTGTTGCATGATGTCATACCAGTTATACCTCCCCATGAACATACCACCATGTTATAATACAGACTTCGGTAGAGGAGTGACCTACATCTAAATCATTCACTGACAGAAATTTTACTAATTGAACTTATAACTAGAAACCCTTAACATTAGTAATGGGATGTTGAGATGCATTTCATTACTGCATCAGCTATGCAGGATGAAAGAGGAGAAATAAGATACTCTTACCCCTAAACACTGTCTCAGCGACAAGTTAACGTCTATCGACTGCACGGAGGTCATTATTAATACTGTTATATACTTATACAATAGTATAAAAATAGTTTAATCCTCACAAGAGGGAGTTATGTAACGTATAAGTATGCATACAATGTAAGATACAAATCACTCGGTGTATACATGACGTACTTTTCATACATGGACGTTCAAAAATGTGAATTTGTTTTTAATTAACCCAATACACAGATATGAAATATTTCTTCAAAGCGAAGTTAGCAGCCTTACCTAACCTTGTTAAAATTAAAGTAATCCTTTGACTTAACCTTGCCCAGTTTATCTTAGGTCAGCCCCAATTTAGATATTATTTAATATCACTGAAATACATTTCGCGATGTGCAGATTAATTGTCGTGGAAATATTGCAACACTAAATTGACTCGCGATCATTGCAGACTGTGTGGAATATATAACATTTAACAGAACAATGCATCCTTCAGTCTATATAACATATGTGGCAGGAATAACAAAAATTGTATGTGGGCTAGAAACGTCACAAGCATATGCCTCAATATTAATATACAATATAAGTATAGATTTTTAAGTGCAATACGTATTTTCACTTATTAAATGAATATTTTTATGCTACAACATGCAAAAATACTATGGCGTCAGGAACATTGTTACCTAATGACCAAGTTACTGTTAGGAGCTTAATAAAGAAGTAACTTGTGTGTGTGTGTGCACACACAAGTTTAATACAATGTAACTAGCAGCCACACAGCTCCTGGCTATAACAACGAAGGCAGAGTCTTACTCAATGTTTTTCCCCCTGGCAAATGTTGCCGTGTCTTAGGCTACGCTGAAGCTGCACATAGCTCCTACTGACACGGAAACAACATCCACCGTCCCCTTTTTCTCCTCCTCCTCCTCCTCCTGCCTCCATTTCCTCCTCCCGCTCTCATTTCTTCCTCCCTCCCATTCTTCCTCTTATTCCCACTTCCTTCCCGCCATTTTGCTGGGAGAAAACAGCAAAATAATCTGTAATCCTGTTTTTGTAGCCACACATCCTCCGCTCCATGATGATGTTTTGAGTGTGTGAGACAGTACCAGGTCTGTGAAGTGTAGTGTGTGAGACAGTACCAGGTCTGTGAAGTGTAGTGTGTGAGACAGTGCCAGGTCTGTGAAGTGTAGTGTGTGAGACAGTACCAGGTCTGTGAAGTGTAGTGTGTGAGACAGTGCCAGGTCTGTGAAGTGTAGTGTGTGAGACAGTACCAGGACTGTGAAGTGTAGTGTGTGAGACAGTGCCAGGACTGTGAAGTGTAGTGTGTGAGACAGTGCCAGGTCTGTGAAGTGTAGTGTGTGAGACAGTGCCAGGACTGTGAAGTGTAGTGTGTGAGACAGTGCCAGGTCTGTGAAGTGTAGTGTGTGAGACAGTGCCAGGACTGTGAAGTGTAGTGTGTGAGACAGTGCCAGGACTGTGAAGTGTAGTGTGTGAGACAGTGCCAGGACTGTGAAGTGTAGTGTGTCATGGAGGAAACAGTACATGGATGTGAAGTGTTGTGTGTGATGGAGGAAACACAGTACCAGGACTGTGAAGTGTTGTGTGTGATGGAGGAAACAGTACATGGACTGTGAAGTGTTGTGTGTGATGGAGGAAACACAGTACATAGACTCTGAAGTGGTGTGGGTGTTGAGGGAAGGCAACTTTGTGCATTCACTGAAGCGTATGCTGAAAGAAGTTCTTTCCAACTCAGGTGTTTGCGTCTGAGGGAAGGATTTACAGAATTTAAAGAGCAGTGGTTATAATGGACATTCAGCACTTAGTACCACAAAATAAAGCAGCAACACAAATTAATTACTAATATAAAATAATTCACACCAACCTACCAAAAATAAATACTACTACTTTATGAAAAAAATCTATTCCATGTCTGTTATTGAACTCGGCTGCATTACACATTTAATTGCATCACTGTAGTGATCATAACAACTTGGTAGTCACCAAACTACATCTTCAACCTCACAAAGATCACAATCAATAACAGTTTTTAATATTATCAAATTTCCTGTTTGGCTACACATCACAATATTATAACTTTTTTTTTTCACGAGATCATAAAAATATAAGAACGCAAGAACGGAGAACATTGCAGCAGAACCTGGCCGGTTTATGTCAATAAACCTCTTACCCACATACATGTCTAACCCATTTTTAAAGCCACCCAAGGTATTAGCTTTCATAACCCAGGTCAAGTATGCCAGTGAAAGGCTTCGATCAGGTTACTAAAAGCTTCATTGAGTGGATCTCATATGAGTGACCCGCCAGGGAAAATTTTCTTCTATTTTTAAGAAAACATGAAAGATGAGTATAAATTTTAATTATACCCTAAAGCCTAAACAATGATAGTTTAAAACCATTAACAAATACAATTCTGAGTTGTTTTCCTGAGACACAACTTTCACACAGTAATTTTTGTGATTTACTTTGTCTATATATTGTTGTAGCGCAGCATGCAGACCCGGGTAGAAACTGGTCCTGATGACTATTTATCAGGACCTGGTGCTGTTATCCTCACGACCTGATGCTAATACAGTTATCTTAACAACCTGGTGCTAATACAGTTATCTTAACAACCTGATGCTAATACAGTTATCTTAACAACCTGGTGCTAATACAGTTATCTTAACAACCTGGTGCTAATACAGTTATCTTAACAACCTGGTGCTAATACAGTTATCTTAACAACCTGGTGCTAATACAGTTATCTTAACAACCTGATGCTAATACAGTTATCTTAACAACCTGATGCTAATACAGTTATTTTAAGCTGGTGCTAATACAGTTATCTTAACCTGGTGCTAATTCAGTTATCTTAACAACCTGGTGCTGATAATAAGTTCGTTCCTTCTTTTCCATTCAGTAACTTTTTGCCTGCTCTCTTAAGTGGCCATTTACCGCCACACACTTAAGAGGACTGATGGCGCGCGTTTTCTCTTTGCTACTAATTTCTTCTGGACCACCGAAGTGCGTTGCGTTTAAACTTGAGCCTGCAAACCATCTTTCGTGCGCAAATCCCAATCGTCTTTCGTGCGCAAATCCCAATCGTCTTTCGTGCGCAAATCTCAACTGTCTTTCGCGCGCAAATCCCAACCTCCTCCTGAGGCAACAACAAATATGTGGAATCTTGTTTTTCGTTCAAAAGTAAATATCAGCTGTAGATTTTAAGTGAGTGCATCTGGCAGTAGTTTCTTGTGTAGTCAGACCCGTGAGAGCCAGAAGGTGGGAAGCATGTGAGTGCGCGCGCGTGGGAGTGCGCGTGGGAACCAACATGAGTGTCAATTCAACGGTCGTGGGATCTCTAACCCTCGGAGCTGTATTAAGGGCATTCTAGAGGGGTTGCCTGGAGAGGAATTATTACGGTAGTTGATCTCTGGGATGAGTTGAGTAAATGTTATCGTCCATGGATATGCTACTAAACCGCTACACGGGTCACTTTCTTCCTTGCTGCCTTTCTTCCTTCTCTCCTTCCTTGCTGCCTTTCTTCCTTCTCTCCTTCCTTGCTGCCTTTCTTCCTTCTCTCCTTCCTTGCTGCCTTTCTTCCTTCTCTCCTTTGCTTCTAGGTCAGGCAACTCAACCTCCTCATCGTTATATAAGGTACACCTGAACAGGTTGTCGTTAGACCCAGTATGGTCATCTAGGGAATTTTCAAGGTTTCTTAACCTGAATCCTAAACTCTGTAATGGAGCCTCCTGCTGCCTTCTACTGCCTCCGCTCTCGGGGATGAAGAACTCTGTGTTAAATTATTGCGTCTCTTCCTAAGACAGCAATGGCGACTTTAGTCACATGAGAGTGGAGTTCCTTGCTGAATTGGTCGTATAGTTTTATGGGTAAAACTGTTGGGTGATCACATTCGTTCACCGCTGCCACCTGAATATTGAGCAGTGAACTTCCATGCAATAGTTTAGTCATGAGTAACCTTTACTAACCTCATCAGAAATTATTGTCGAGGTTAACGTAAGTAAACATGCATATGTGCGCACGCCCACCTGTTTTCTTTTCCTCAGTTCTATCTAATGAAGTTAAGCTCAAGCTTCTGAGCCACGCCTTGGCATTTTCACACTTGGTGTGGCTTACTGTTTGACTCCTTTGCAACTCTGTCATACTTATTTTTAACTCCATATATTGAGTTGACCTCCACTTTATCGAAGACAGTTTTGGCAGAGAAGCTTCACCCACCCCCCACACTTGGCTACACCCACACTTGGCTTCACCCACACTGGGCTTCACCCACACTTGGGCTTTATCACCACTAATAATGGATCTTGTTAAAGCCCCACTTTATGCGAAATGTTGTACAATCAAAGTTTTCATTTTTAAAAGTGTCTTTGATGTACTACATACCTTCTTAATGCATTCCTAATGTTCACTGCCCTCTAGACGAATTCTTTTTCTAAGAGACTCTGATCCATTTTAGCTTCTAAATTTCGGTAGTATTTCCTGGTTCATTTTCCATTCAACAATAGTTTTTTTATTTGAATTAAAAAAAAAACTACAATTCTCGAATAAGCAGCACCACAAATGATACGCACACGCATAGGCCACTATCATATGTAAGCCCACACATACGTACGCGCACACATTCACGCATGTACACACACACATACACACCTAGGTGATTACAAAATCTTCTTTACACAAACATCCACCCAGGCAAAACTACGTATAACTACGACGGCAATATTCATGTTGAACAACAAAGAGTTCCCCCATCCCAGGTCCAAGCCAAACACCAACCAAACGTGGGAGTTTCCGCCTCTTCTAGACTATGAGAGAATTTTTAGTGTGCAGCTACACTATGATAGTTACTTTGTGAGAACATGTTCAGCTCCTGTACTGTCCTGCATCGTGCATGTAGGATCACTCTGTTGCTGCTATACCATTATATAGGAGAGTTAATTGCGCTAACAAGCGCGAGGCTACGGACTCTAGTACATGATCACGACATGTGAGAAAGAAATAAAACACTGTTATCTGCATGTAAAATGAGTATAACATGTATTGAACACGACTGCGGCATGGATAGAATACAACTATGACATATATAGAATACGATAATGACACGTATATAACATGACTGTGACATGGATAACACTTGACCAACAGAAAGACTACCAGTAACAACAGACAAACAGAAAATTCAATGACTACCACCATCATACAACAGAAACACTTAGAAGGTTCAACAGAATCCACGAACTATAACACAAAGAAATTACTACAGTATTTTTATATTTAATGTAAAGTGGCTAACCCATAGGGAATGATATAAAACTATAGGGAAATATAAGGCAATCAGGGTCGACTCAAGAAGAGTATAATAGGTTCAATGCCATGAATCAAGAATACCTCATTGGCTAAATTGAATCTGATAAAAAGACAGTGGCAGAATGGAGACCAAACTTTTTCAAGTATAAAGTCCAGATAAAGTTTGGTCTCCAAACAGAACGTTGTCTTGGTAATGGTTTCCACTCTGCCAAGCCAAGACTAAACGCAGAAAGTATATAAATGTAGCCTTGGTACGTCACCCTCTCCCACCACCTTCCCCCCTCCTCCTCATGCTTTTCCCCTTCCCCTGCTCATGACCGCCAGGCATGACATGGATACCGCAGCTGTATGCATGTTTGTGGCCTGTCATGCGAACCCTCTCAGATGTGTTGTCTATGATGATCACCCCTGTGATGGCCACCTAGCCATCAACACACGCCCTCTCCTGTGCTTCCTTATCATGCAGCCACACGCGCTCTTAATCGATTAATTACCTGCCATGCGTATGTCTCAGTATGCATAGTGTTATGTATACTCGCATGAACAATCGCAGGCGAGCCTGGCATTAGCCAGAACATTTTGACATGCGCATTTGTCACGAGCACCTCTTGTCATGCATGACTGAGAAGAGTTGACAGAATATTCCTGCCTAACATGGGCCAGAAGGCCTTCCTCGGTGCTCCTGTATTCTTTAGTTTGTATTCATACTCCATAATATACATAGCTTAACCTCTCTATCATCAACAATTCTTTTATTCACATTTCATCCTTCACAGGGTTGCATTGCACGATGCTGAGTTGCACGTACTTCCTCGTGCAGACATCTCCCATTCACGTTGTTGATATCACAGTCAAAGGGAAGCGCTAAACCTATGTGAGTCATACAGCGTCGGGGGAATGGGAGGAGTAGAGAGTAATCAGATTTGATATAAGAAAAAAAAAGATGTTCCAATTCCTTTTCCCAAGAACCCATCAAAGCATCTCCTCCTTCCCCCCTCCCCCATCATCCCCGCCATTTGATAAGCCTATTATTACCATTAAATAGCGTAAATAACTATGGTTTAGATAAGCAAATCTTCACTAAACTTATGGAAATTGTAATGGTCAAACACTGTGTCATATAGTGAATGAAACTTAGATGTAGTAAGTGTAACCTGATAATCAAAGTTCAAGAAGAGTTCAATAGCTAGACCTCAACTCAAGCAGACATTGCCCCAAAAAGACTGGGATGCACACACCCTATCATGTTTACACTCAAGGAAATTGTAATTGATCAGTCACAAGGCTTGACAACTGAGTTCTATTTAGCCAACCGCACGTATACCCTAAAACCATTCCAGATGACCATTCAGAATTAACCAAGAAGTTCCAACTGGCTAATCACGAGTGACCACGAAAGTTCCAGAAGGGCAGTCACAAGGTCAGACAGCGGAGACTTGCGCGGCTACCGATACCATCAAGCATGACCAGGTTATACAACAGTGACCAGGTACACAATGTGTCAGGGAGCACCACGCTGCTCTAGCACATCCCACTACCAGGTACACAATGTGTCAGGGAGCAGCGAGCACCACACTGCTCCAGCACATCCCACTACCAGGTACACAATGTGTCAGGGAGCAGCGAGCACCACACTGCTCCAGCACATCCCACTACCAGGTACACAATGTGTCAGGGAGCAGCGAGCACCACACTGCTCCAGCACATCCCACTACCAGGTACACAATGTGTCAGAGAGCACCACGCTGATCTAACACATCCCACTACCAGGTACACAATGTGTCAGGGAGCAGCGAGCACATCACTGCTCCAGCACATCCCACTACCAGGTACACAATGTGTCAGAGAGCAGCGAGCACCACGCTGCTCTAGCACATCCCACTACCAGGTACACAATGTGTCAGAGAGCACCACGCTGATCTAACACATCCCACTACCAGGTACACAATGTGTCAGGGAGCAGCGAGCACATCACTGTTCCAGCACATCCCACTACCAGGTACACAATGTGTCAGGGAGCAGCGAGCACCACGCTGCTCCAGCACATCCCACTACTAGGTCTCAGAACTTACACGACGACTCTACTAAGTTGTACTCTAATTCTTCTTGAACAAAATCTTTAAAGTTGTTAGGCAAAAGAAGACATCAGCAACTAGTGAGATATTTCAGCTTCGTTTCAGTAGCATTATAAATTCATTACCAAGAAGGAAAGAGAGGGTAACATTGTCAGTAATTTTACCAATAATTATGCATCTTAAAAGCTGTCGTAGCTACTGAGCCTATAGAAACATGCTTAGTGATATCATCATCACCCTAATAAAGCTCCCAAGTCAGACTGACTACTGCCTCATATTATGTGTATAAACCCTCCTGTGCTGTGATGTATGGGGAAACAGCTATGATAATGGTGACAGATCAACCACTCACGTCCTTCCCCATCAGCGACAAAATGTCATCTGAATGAGAGTAAGTGATTATAGGAAGATGAACGTTGCACCTGGCAAACTATCAAATGGTATCTTTAGCGCTTCTTTTGATTATAATAATAATCAAATGGTATCTATGTTCATCTCACATTACACAAGTAGTTTGTGTAAGGTGGCGTAAGACACTTTCCACCCCGGCTCTCTCAATACTAAAAATAATAGAACCTATCATACAATTTTATAAAAATATAGTAAATACAGAGAATATAATATGGCATATTACAACAGAGGGCCTGGACGTTACCCCAGATAGAGACAATAATGGGTATCTCATGTTATATATATATATTTTGTATATATTTTTTATTATAATAATAATAATAATCTCATGTTATAACAAACTTCACCTCAAACATTAAAATAACCAAACATTAAATAAACAAACGTCAAATAATGTGCAAGTGTACGTTACACTGATATACCCAAATTTGGCTAAAACCAAAAATATATTTCTGCTTGTCAACTCCAGCAGAGTATAGTATATTGATAGTGTTGTTGTGTCCGGTGCCTGGCCTACTAACCTACGCTCTGTCAAACGAACCGACAGAACCATTTTAAGGATCACTTGTGACGAGCGAACGATTCGAAAGACAATTTAAAATTGCTTAAGAATTGATTTTAATGCGACGTAGCAGTCAGAGAGTCCGTGGGTCAGAAGCTAGGTAAAGATTGATAAATGAGACATTTGGGTACTATATGGGTATTCTGGAAACGTTTCGCCATCCAGTGACTTCTTCAGTCCAACAGAGAAGAACGGTGGAGGATGAGTTCGAGGTCATCAGTCCCTCAGCCTGGAGACTGTGTGTTCGGTCCAACAATCATTTTGCAACAATCATTTTGCCACACAAGCCAAATATAAATTTAGTGTTGTCATAATTTAGTGAAAATCACTAATAAGACATTATTAATTTCACTTCTAACAAGACTTGACAAACTTGCTAACTACGTTTTTGCACAAATTTTAAAATTTGTGTACCATTTTAATGAACCAAAATATATCTATTAATACAAGATATTTTTTTGGCAAGTCTTATTTTTTAAGGCACTCGAAATCTAGACTGTTCTTTCAATTAACCAGTACCTTTTTAAAACTAAACTATCGAACTAAAGGTATTATAATATACCACTAATACACTCAGATGCCGTAATTCCTGTGCCATAACTTCGCCAGAGGACGAATTGCATAGGATTTTACTGAATAACAACATATACGGTTCTTGACATTTTAATTTACATTCCTCTCATTCACTAAAGGAGAGATATGGAAGTCACATAACTCTCTTTAATCCTTTACTTTTTCAAATATTAAATTGTCTTACTATACCAAACACAATTTTTAATCAAACGTCTGCGTTCTGGTTGTAATATTTGTTCTATCACAATCTCATCACACGTTCCGGGAGCGAGGAGAGGACAGGAGAGGGTAGATGTGATAGGGCAAAGGAGTCAATTAGTCGGTGAAACGGGTCGATAAGAGTAATGTGGTGGAACCAGGAGCTGTGAATCGACACCTGCAAACAAAAATTAGGTGATTACACACACAAACACACACACAGATGAATCACAGAGATGTTAGGAAGTATTTCTTCAGTCACAGAGTGGTCGGGAAGTGGAATAGTTTAGGAAGTGATGTAGTAGAGGCAGGCTCCATACATAGCTTTAAGCAGAGGTATGATAAAGCTCATGACGCAGGGAGAGTGACCCAGTAGCGGCCAGTGAAAGGCGGGGCCAGGAGCTGTGACTCGACCCCTGCAACCACAACTAGGTGAGTACAACTAGGTGAGTACACACACACACACACACACTAAAAGTAATGCTGCTAGGTTATAATCAGTTCATTGATTGCATTAATGGTGTATCGTTGTATAGGAGTGTGTAGTGACGAGTGTTGGCGGAAGTGGAGTGTTTCCGGTCACCAGCACACCATGGGAGGTATCTTACAGATGAGCGGCCAAGGGTAATGTTAGGTGTCCAGGAATATTATAATTGTCCACATAATTTGCTGTCCTATATTTGTGTGTAGGCACTCGCCTCAACGAAATACATGTGCTGCACTTGTTTTGAAGATCATGGCTTGGTAGAGTAAAACAAATTATTGTTTTACTGTAAATCATGCATCGTTTCACTATGTTTATATACGGCAAGGTGAAGCTGAGGTGTGCTGATGCGAGAACCTTATGTTAGCACTGTGTGTAACACGGAAGGTAAACCATTGCTTGGCTCTGTAACCCGGAAGATAACAGCCTCTGAGACGAGCTGGCTGATGACACACACACACACACACACACACGCGCGCGCGCGCGCAAGCAAAGAAGACCGCAGACGGAGTACAGTCTAGGGGGCCAGAGACTGCAAACCTCACTCAAGGAAAAAGATCTTGGGGCGAGTATAACACCAGGAACATCTTCTGAGGCGCACATCAACCAAATAACTGCTACAGCATATGGGCGCCTAGCAAACCTAAGAACAGCATTCCGACATCTTAATAAAGAATCGTTCAGGACCCTGTACACTGTGTACGTTAGGCCCATACTGGAGTATGCAGCACCAGTTTGGAACCCACACCTAGCCAAGCACGTGAAGAAGCTCGAGAAAGTGCAAAGGTTTGCAACAAGACTAGTCCCGGAGCTAATGGGTATGTCCTACGAGGAGAGGTTAAGGGAAATCGACCTGACGACACTGGAGGACAGGAGAGACAGGGGGGACATGATAACAACATATAAGATACTGAGAGGAATTGACAAAGTGGACAGAGACAGAATGTTCCAGAGATGGGACACAGCAACAAGGGGACACAGTTGGAAGTTGAAGACTCAGATGAATCACAGAGATGTTAGGAAGTATTTCTTCAGTCACTGAGTGGTCGGGAAGTGGAATAGTTTAGGAAGCGATGTAGTGGAGGCAGGCTCAATACATAGCTTTAAGAAGAGGTATGACAAAGCTCATGGCGCAGGGAGAGTGACCCAGTAGCGGCCAGTGAAGAGGCGGGGCCAGGAGCTATGACTCGACCCCTGCAACCACAACTAGGTGAGTACAAATAGGTGAGTACACACACACACACACACACACAGCCTGGCAATAAAACCAGAATGTTATAATGATGAAACCAATGAAATAATGCTGCATGCCCAGATTTTGTAAATATTCACTGTAATCTACTTATGCTGCAGGAGCTGATATATATCTAAGTAATTCCTCTCTCTCTCTCTCTCTCTCTCTCTCTCTCTCTCTCTCTCTCTCTCTCTCTCTCTCTCTCTCTCTCTCTCTCTCTTTCTCTCTCGTGGAATGCAATCACCTAAAAGTCATTAATATTTGTGAAATTTTGAGGAGAAAAATTTCAAAACAGTTGCACGATAATTCCCTTTGAATATGATTGGCTTGAAATATTTCTACCATAAATGAGAATGAATATTAAATTCCAGCTAATATTAATATCATCCTTTGAATAACAGGAGTCATTATGTCTGTGTAATATATATATATATATATATATATATATATATATATATATATATATATATATATATATATATATATATGGGAGTACCACCTCTAGAACTTAATTGGGGACCCTCATCCTCAGAGAGACGATAAACGTACCTCAGGGAAAACTCGAGGTTCTCCCGGAGCTGTTTGAATATTTTCTTCTCCTACCACTCCTATATATAATATATGAATGCTTTATTAATAGACAGAATACATTGACAGAAAACACAAACATGAACATGAATACAATGGTACAATATGTCAAAGATTATGAATCTCTTCCAGCTCCTCCAAAGCCGGACGCGAGCCAAGTATGCAGCAGGCGTTTCCCCTCTGGATGGCCACGCTGAGACGCTGGAACATGAACGTGGCTGCCCTTGGGTCCCTGGTGGTGTCGATGAGTCTGGAACCCAGTTCTTTAAGGAAACGTGTTGCATTTTTTCCCCACGCTCCCAAGGTCTCTGATCCCACTGCGACAAATTGATACTGTTGGCTTATGTCCCTGTACTTGCCAATCTTGTACTCCTCTCTGTAGTCAGCAGCTCCTCCCTGTCGCCCGACACTGTGATGGATGTAGGTGTCAGCCAGTGTCGACACACAGGTATAATCCCATGCTAAGAGCTTGCCATTCTTCCAAGGATAGATGGTGATCCCGTCGGGGCGGTTTGCTGGGTTGTGGGCATTGTTGGCTGCTAGTGATCGAGGCTCTCTCTCGGCTGGGCATCCAGCTGTAGCAAGGGTTCTCTTTATGATGTCGTTGACCTCATTGTGTCTTGCATGCCAACTCTTCGCTTTAGAACAGTTAAGACCATGTAGACCATATTGGTCGGCTTGCGCATCGTTGTAAATACACGTATATTCCGTGTGAATAGGGGCAGCAAGGCGCAGAGCCACTGCAATACGAAGGGTCTCAGGGTCGAGGCGTGTTCCCATGGCCGAAATGGGAACTGTTTGGAGGAAGTCCCCAGAGTGATGTGCACTCACAGCTAGGAGACTGGCAGTCTCCCTGTCTGATGTTACGGCCCTAAGCATATTGGCAAGTATCTTTTCAGTGATGGGGCCGTCCCAGCTTGACTGTTTGTAGGCCAGTTCTTCACTAGGTTTTGGTGTTGGAGCAGCAAGAGTCTCCCATTCAGTGATGGCATTGGTGTAGCTAGGGTCCTGTATTCCTGCTGAATCACTGAGGTTGTCTGGAAGAATTTGTTTTTATTAGCTCATTTGATGCTATGGAAGAGGATAAGAAAGCTGGTAGGGCAATCTGGGAGGATTTGCGTACTCCCAGCCCCCCAAGCCTGACTGGAAGTGAGGCTTGCAACCACTGTCCATCTTCGAGGGAAAGATTCAATACACTCTCTAGCATGGTCTTGAGGAGAGAATCATATTCCTTGAGTTTCGGACTGCTGAAGGCTGGGGAGCATCTCACCCGACTTCAAATTAAAATAATATGGTAAATATATTTATGTATTTATTTAATGTGAAACTATAAACACGTGTGGGTTTTTCAAGCGGAATGAGTTGTAGAGGCTCGATCCTCCGTCTGCTAACCACGTGTTCAACGGACTGAACTAAGGGGTATGTCCTACGAGGAGAGGTTAAGGGAAATTGACCTGACGACACTGGACGACAGGAGAGATAGGGAGGGCATGATAACGACATATAAGATACTGAGAGGAATAGACAAGGTGGACAGAGACAGAATGTTCCAGAGATGGGACACAGCAACAAGGGGACACAGTTGGAAGTTGAAGACTCAAATGAATCACAGGGATGTTAGGAAGTATTTCTTTAGTCATAGAGTGGTCGGGAAGTGGAATAGTTTGGGAAGCGATGTAGTGAAGGCAGGTTTCATACATAGCCTTAGGAGAGGCATGATAAAGCTCATGGAGCAGGGAGAGTGACCCAGTAGCGGCCAGTGAAGAGGCGGGGCCAGGAGCTATGACTCGACCCCTGCAACCACAACTAGGTGAGTACACACACACACACACAATGTATTCATGATCAAGATGGCGTCAAACTTCACAAAGACTATCACAAGTGATTTTATTTATTTGCGAATTCGGCTCCATTCCCCTCCGACCCCTTCCCTCACATCAACCTCCCTCCGTTCTTCTCTCCTTTCCTCCCTCCGTCCATCCTTCTCTCCTTTCCTCCGTCCATCCTTCCCTCCTTCCCTCCGTCCCTCCCTCCGTCCATCCTTCTCTCCTTCCCTCCCTCCCTCCGTCAATCCTTCTCTCCTTCCCTCCCTCCCTCCCTCTGTCCATCCTTCTCTCCTTTCCTCCCTCCCTCCGTCCATCCTTCTCTCCATCCCTCCCTCTTTCCGTCCATCCTTCTCTCCTTCCCTACCTCCCTCCGTCCATCCTTCTCTCCTTCCGTCCCTCCTTCTATCCTCCCCTCCCTTCCAGTTATATCTCAGAATATCTCTAAATTTAAGCATAGTGCACCACTCAGAATGTTTCTTACATTAGTGTCAACAAGGCTGGCTGCAACATCAACAAGGCTGGCTGCAACATCAACAAGGCTGGCTACAACATCAACATTCACCAACAACATTAACATAATTAAACAGATACTAACTAAAGGTGTGTGTAAGTTAGTCCAGTGCCACCTAAATGTGCCTTATTTATTATGAATATTCAACATCCATTAAGTGCAGCCCAGATTTTGAGAAGCAAAGGTGATAGTGGGTGGTGTTGAATGATGATGGTGGTGGTGGTGGTAGTGAGTGGTGGTAGTGAAAGGTAATGATGGTAGTGATAGGTAATGGTGGTAGTGAGAGGTGATGGTGGTAGGGGTGGTAGATGGTGGGTGGGGGCTGTCAGAAGAAATAAAGTATATTCGCCATGATCGCATCCTCGAGGAGGTGAGCTTTATTAGTAAGTCTGGTAACACCTGCTGCAGCATTATTAGTAAGTCTGGTAACACCTGCTGCAGCATTATTAGTAAGTCTGGTAACACCTGCTGCAGCTTTATTAGTAGGTCTGGTAACACCTGCTGCAGCATTATTAGCAAGTCTGGTAACACCTGCTACAGCATTATTCACACAGCAGTAAAATAAATACCTGCGAGTCAGTCAAGTATTGTTGGTCGCATAATAAGGATCAATGAACTCAACAAAAATAAAGTACACTGTTAGACTTTCTTTGGTTACCCTGGGATATTAACCCTCCAGGATATTAACCCTCCGGGATATTAACCCTCCAGGATATTAACCCTCCAGGATATTAACCCTCCGGGATATTAACCCTCAGGGATATTAACCCTCCAGGATATTAACCCTCCAGGATATTAACCCTCCGGGATATTAACCCTCAGGGATATTAACCCTCCAGGATATTAACCCTCCAGGATATTAACCCTCCGGGATATTAACCCTCCAGGATATTAACCCTCCAGGATATTAACCCTCCGGGATATTAACCCTCCAGGATATTAACCCTCCAGGATATTAACCCTCCAGGTTATTAACCCTCCAGGTTATTAACCCTCCAGGATATTAACCCTCCGGGATATTAACCCTCCGGGATATTAACCCTCCGGGATATTAACCCTCCGGGATATTAACCCTCCAGGATATTAACCCTCCAGGATATTAACCCTCCAGAATATTAACCCTCCAGGATATTAACCCTCCAGAATATTAACCCTCCAGGATATTAACCCTCCAGGATATTAACCCTCCGGGATATTAACCCTCCGGGATATTAACCCTCCAGGATATTAACCCTCCAGGATATTAACCCTCCAGAATATTAACCCTCCAGAATATTAACCCTCCAGAATATTAACCCTCCAGGATATTAACCCTCCAGAATATTAACCCTCCAGGATATTAACCCTCCAGGATATTAACCCCCTGGGTTTAATAATCCAAAGAAATCTTATTTTTCTTGTTACTGGTGATTATTGCAGAGGTTAAAGAAGACTGAAGGTGGAATAGACTGTGTGAAGGAGGAGAGGGTGAAGGAGTGGAGGAGAGGGTGAAGGAGTAGAGGAGAGGGGAAAGAGAGTGGATGGTGAATGACAATGAATAATATGAAGTCGTAAATGCAAGGGATTAGAGGGATGTGAAGGCAAAATGAGTGGTGGTTCAGGTGTTTGGGAGAATACTGATGGTAGAGCTTGATGTGGGGTGGTGGTGTGGGGTGGTGATGTGGGGTGGTGGTGTGGGGCGGTGTGAGGTGGTGGTGTGGGGCGGTGTGAGGTGGTATGGGTTACTTGTGGTGTGGGTAAGTGTTTGGAGGTGATTGATGAGAAGAGATGCTAAAAGCGAATAAAAATGTCTGAAGGACAAATCCCTGTTTAGTTTGTGTGTGTGAGAGAGAGGAAGGGATTTAGGGAGAGGGAGGGAGGGAGGGATTTAGGGATGGAGGGAGGGAGGGGGAAAGAACTCGCATTTAAAACAGTTTAACACATCCCACAGACTATATCTTACGCAGTAATCATGTTGTTCCAGGTCACCTCTTACATACTTGTTAGTCTGAGATCCTCGAGTCTCTCACAGGTCATGTCCGTCAGGTCAGGGATCAGTCAGCTTACAAACCTCGGGACGACTTTTAACAACGTTAACCTGGTGGGTAGGACTGATGGCGCTGGACACACCATGACGGGTCTCATTATCATAATGAATTCTTTGCTAAAGTTCCTGTGGACTGTTGTGAGGATAGACAGGTAATGTTTGTCAGGAAACAGAACAAGTGTTTGCTGACGTGGGTCTTATGATGACCCGCAACTGGAGCTTTTGATCATCTGACCGAGGCCTTTCCCTGGCTTACCGGTCCACCCATGTAAAAATATATTATAGTTATGATTATAACCATTGTTAGTTACCGCTGTTATGAGGTTCATCACTTTTGTATAGACAGCTGACACTGCCCTCTACATGCCTCCTCCTCAGACGGTGTATAGACTGCTGACACTGCCCTCTACATGCCCTCCTCCTCAGGCGGTGTATAGACTGCTAACACTGCCCTCTACATGCCCTCCTCAGACGGTGTATAGACTGCTAACACTGCCCTCTACATGCCCTCCTCCTCAGGCGGTGTATAGACTGCTAACACTGCCCTCTACATGCCCTCCTCAGGCGGTGTATAGACTGCTCACACTGCCCTCTACATGCCCTCCTCCTCAGGCGGTGTATAGACTGCTAACACTGCCCTCTACATGCCCTCCTCCTCAGGCGGTGTATAGACTGCTAACACTGCCCTCTACATGCCCTCCTCCTCAGGCGGTGTATAGACTGCTCAACACTGCCCTCTACATGCCTCCTCCTCAGGCGGTGTATAGACTGCTCACACTGCCCTCTACATGCCCTCCTCCTCAGGCGGTGTATAGACTGCTAACACTGCCCTCTACTGCCATCCTCAGGCGGTGTATAGACTGCTCACACTGCCCTCTACATGCCCTCCTCCTCAGGCGGTGTATAGACTGCTAACACTGCCCTCTACATGCCCTCCTCCTCAGGCGGTGTATAGACTGCTACACTGCCTACATGCCCTCCCTCAGGGTGTAAGACTCAACACTGCCCACTGCCTCCTCCTCAGGCGGTGTATAGACTGCTAACACTGCCCTCTACATGCCCTCCTCCTCAGGCGGTGTATAGACTGCTCACACTGCCCTCTACATGCCCTCCTCCTCAGGCGGTGTATAGACTGCTCACACTGCCCTCTACATGCCCTCCTCCTCAGGCGGTGTATATACTGCTCACACTGCCCTCTACATGCCCTCCTCCTCAAGCGGTGTATAGACTGCTCACACTGCCCTCTACATGCCCTCCTCTCAGGCGGTGTATAGACTGCTCACACTGCCCTCTACATGCCCTCCTCAGGCGGTGTATAGACTGCTCACACTGCCCTACATGCCCTCCTCAGCGGTGTATAGACTGCACATGCCCTACATCCTCCTCAGGCGGTGTATAGACTGCTAACACTGCCCTCTACATGCCCTCCTCCTCAGGCGGTGTATAGACTGCTAACACTGCCCTCTACATGCCATCCTCAGGCGGTGTATCAGGACTGCTGAACACTGCCCTCTACATGCCATCTCAGCGTGTTGATTTCAGCTAATGCTGCTACTTGCTCCTGCTAGCTTGTCTGCCTGCAGCTTGTCTGCCTGCCAGCTTGTCTGCCTGCCAGCTTGTCTGCCTGCCAGCTTGTCTGCCTGCCGCTTGTCGCTGCAGCTTGTCTGCCTGCCAGCTTGTCTGCCTGCCAGCTTGTCTGCCTGCAGCTTGTCTGCCTGCCAGCTTGTCTGCCTGCCAGCTTGTCTGCCTGCCAGCTTGTCTGCCTGCAGCTTGTCTGCCTGCAGCTTGTCTGCCTGCCAGCTTGTCTGCCTGCCAGCTTGTCTGCCTGCCAGCTTGTCTGCCTGCAGCTTGTCTGCCTGCTAGCTTGTCTGCCTGCCAGCTTGTCTGCCTGCCAGCTTGTCTGCCTGCCAGCTTGTCTGCCTGTCAGCTTGTCTGCCTGCCAGCTTGTCTGCCTGCCAGCTTGTCTGCCTGCCAGCTTGTCTGCCTGCCAGCTTGTCTGCCTGCTAGCTTGTCTGCCTGCCAGCTTGTCTGCCTGCCAGCTTGTCTGCCTGCCAGCTTGTCTGCCTGCAGCTTGTCTGCCTGCCAGCTTGTCTGCCTGCCAGCTTGTCTGCTCCGCGCCTGCCAGCTTGTCTGCCTGCCAGCTTGTCTGCCTGCCAGCTTGTCTGCCTGCCAGCTTGTCTGCCTGCCAGCTTGTCTGCCTGCCAGCTTGTCTGCCTGCTAGCTTGTCTGCCTGCCAGCTTGTCTGCCTGCCAGCTTGTCTGCCTGCCAGCTTGTCTGCCTGCCAGCTTGTCTGCCTGCCAGCTTGTCTGCCTGTCAGCTTGTCTGCCTGCCAGCTTGTCTGCCTGCCAGCTTGTCTGCCTGCCAGCTTGTCTGCCTGCCAGCTTGTCTGCCTGCTAGCTTGTCTGCCTGCAGCTTGTCTGCCTGCTCACGCTTGTCTGCCTGCCAGCTTGTCTGCCTGCCAGCTTGTCTGCCTGCCACCTTGTCTGCCTGCTACCTTGTCTACCTGCTACCTTGTCTGCCTGTCACTTGTCTGCCTGCCCTTGTCTCCTGCCAGCTTGTCTGCCTGCCAGCTTGTCTGCCTGCCAGCTTGTCTGCCTGCCACCTTGTCTGCCTGCTACCTTGTCTACCTGCTACCTTGTCTACCTGCTACCTTGTCTACCTGCTACCTTGTCTGCTACCTTGTCTACCTCTACCACTTGTCTACCTGCTAACGTAAGTCAACGACCTGCTACCTGCTACAATGTAGCTGCTACATTAGCAGAATAGCACTGTGGTGGTGAAGTGGTGTTGTGTGGTGGTGATACTGGTGGTACGTGTACTGGTGCTGGTGTGATAAGACTGGTGGTGGTGAAGGAAGAGATGGTGATGGGAATAAGTGGTAGTGTGGTGGGGAGATGGTGGTGGTGAAGGATAGAGTGGTGTGGTGATGGTGGTGGTGGTGATGTGGTGATGGGTGAGTAGTGAGTGGTGTGGGTGGTGTGGTGAGTGGTGCGTGGTGAGAATGGTGGTGGTGAGGTGAGGATGGTGGTGGGTAGAGGGTGGTGGTGAGAGGGTGGTGGGATAGATGGTGAGTGGTGATGAGGGTGGTGGGGATAGGGGATGGGTGAATAGGGATGGTGGTTCGGCTGGTGGGGATGGTGGTGGGAAGGGTGGCAGATGTGTGAAGATGGGATGGTGGGTGGTGACGGAGGGATGGTGGTGCAGGACTAGGATGGGGACTGAGGATGGTGTGCAGGACTAGAGGATGGTGGTGCAGGACTAGAGGATGGTGGTGCAGGACTAGAGGATGGTGGTGCAGGACTAGAGGGATGGTGGTGCAGGACTAGAGGGATGGTGGTGCAGGACTAGAGGGATGGTGGTGCAGGACTAGAGGGATGGTGGTGCAGGACTAGAGGGATGGTGGTGCAGGACTAGAGGGATGGTGGTGCAGGACTAGAGGGATGGTGGTCAGCTAGAGATGGTTGACTAGAGGGATGGGGGTGTAGGACTAGAGGGATGGTGGTGCAGGACTAGTGGGATTGTGGTGCAGAACTAGAGGGATGGTGGTGCAGAACTAGAGGGATGGTGGTTTAGGACTAGAAGGATGGTGGTGCAGGACTAGAGGGATGGTGGTGCAGGACTAGAGCGATGGTGGTGCAGAACTAGAGGGATGGTGGTGCAGGACTAGAGCGATGGTGGTGCAGAACTAGAGGGATGGTGGTGCAGAACTAGAGGCATGGTGGTGCAGGACTAGAGGGATGGTGGTGCAGGACTAGAGGGATGGTGGTGCAGGACTAGAGGGATGGTGGTGCAGGACTAGAGCGATGGTGGTGCAGAACTAGAGGGATGGTGGTGCAGAACTAGAGGGATGGTGGTTTAGGACTAGAAGGATGGTGGTGCAGGACTAGAGGGATGGTGGTGCAGGACTAGAGGCATGGTGGTGCAGGACTAGAGGGATGGTGGTGCAGGACTAGAGGGATGGTGATGCAGGACTAGAGGGATGGTAGTGCAGGACTAGAGGGATGGTTGTGCAGAACTAGAGGGATGGTGGTGCAGGACTAGAGGGATGGTGGTGCAGGACTAGAGGGATGGTGGTGCAGGACTAGAGGGATGGTGGTGCAGGAATAACTAAGTAAAATAACATTAATAGGTTATCTAATTCTTCCTCCCTCCCACTCATTTATTTCCTTCCTCCTCTCCCTCCCTCCCTCCATCTCATTCCATCATCGCTCTGCATACCACTTTAACACGAACTATTGATGGTGATTTTTTCCATCCATCCATTCTCTCAGCTGTCTGCTTTTCTAGTCTCCGAGACTGACAGACATAACAACGTCAGAGCCATATAGCCAAGTTAGTGTGACTTTGTAAATGATCCAAGTCGGGCCGAAACGTCGTTGTAGCTCCTCTCTTTTTATATGTGCGGGTTATGTGTGTATTGTTCCAGTCACGGTATTGTGCCTTTTTTGTTATCCATATAGCCAAGTTAAAGGGAAGATGTAAATAAGGAACAAAGTAATAGTACAAATATTGAGAAGATATGTGACAAAGAAAAACATTTCAAGAAGATATTCACTGAGGAACAAAGGTAATGATGAAGAGCATTATCTTTGACTTCTCAGTCGCAGGGACGTCAGCAAGTGCTTCTTCTGGCAGGCGGTCGTCTGAAAGTGGAACCATCTGCATGAAGACATCGTAGAAGCAAGACTCCATACAGTTTTAAGAGTAGGGATTACACGGCCCATGAAGCCAAGAACTGTGTGTGACTGTTCGAGTAAAGCCTAAAAGAAAAGAAGCAAAAGTTCACGTCCAACAGACCTTATCTAACCTTGTGTTATTCACGTCGAGTGGAACGAGCTGAAACATGTCTGAACACTTTTTTTTTAATTGCAATTGTTCTAAGTATTATTATGGTGTTGGTATTTCTTATTGGCTGGCTGGCTCGCTTCTGCGTTATTCCTATAGTGATATTGCCGTTATTCCTGCCACCACAAACATTCACAGCTCAGAGGCCATGTCTTAAAAATAAAACACCTGATGCTCTTATCAGTCCCTCCTCGGCAATTTAGATTCCCTGAAAATTCAGCTTCCTTCATCACTGAAGAGCCATCATCCAAGCCATAGTCACTGCCACCATCTCTGCCATCACCACCATCCCTGCCATCACCACTATCTCTGCCATCACCACCATCCCTGTCACAACCACAAGCGTCTTCCTTACTGCTGTCGCTAATGCCAGTGGTGCAACAACCCACACCACACCACTGTCACCACCACCAGTACCACCACTGCCAAAACACTTAACACATCTTACCTACAATAAAGATTTTAGTCAAAGATTCAAAACTTAGAACTCTTCTTTAGGGCCTTATCTGAGTGTTGCCTCAGCCACCACCAGGGTCCAGTCTAACCTTAGCTGAGTGTTGCCTCAGCCACCACCAGGGTCCAGTCTAACCTTAGCTGAGTGTTGCCTCAGCCACCACCAGGGTCCAGTCTAACCTTAGCTGAGTGTTGCCTCAGCCACCACCAGGGTCCAGTCTAACCTTAGCTGAGTGTTGCCTCAGCCACCACCAGGTCCAGTCTAACCTTAGCTGAGTGTTGCCTCAGCCACCACCAGGGTCCAGTCTAACCTTAGCTGAATGTTGCCTCAGCCACCACCAGGGTCCAGTCTAACCTTAGCTGAGTGTTGCCTCAGCCACCACCAGGGTCCAGTCCAACCTTAGCTGAGTGTTGCCTCAGCCACCACCAGGGTCCAGTCTAACCTTAGTTGAGTGTTGCCTCAGCCACCACCAGGGTCCAGTCTAACCTTAGCTGAGTGTTGCCTCAGCCACCACCAGGGTCCAGTCCAACCTTAGCTGAGTGTTGCCTCAGCCACCACCAGGGTCCAGTCTAACCTTAGTTGAGTGTTGCCTCAGCCACCACCAGGGTCCAGTCTAACCTTAGCTGAGTGTTGCCTCAGCCACCACCAGGGTCCAGTCCAACCTTAGCTGAGTGTTGCCTCAGCCACCACCAGGGTCCAGTCTAACCTTAGCTGAGTGTTGCCTCAGCCACCACCAGGGTCCAGTCTAACCTTAGCTGAGTGTTGCCTCAGCCACCACCAGGGTCCAGTCCAACCTTAGCTGAGTGTTGCCTCAGCCACCACCAGGGTCCAGTCTAACCTTAGCTGAGTGTTGCCTCAGCCACCACCAGGGTCCAGTCCAACCTTAGCTGAGTGTTGCCTCAGCCACCACCTGGGTCCAGTCTAACCTTAGCTGAGTGTTGCCTCAGCCACCACCAGGGTCCAGTCTAACCTTAGCTGAGTGTTGCCTCAGCCACCACCAGGGTCCAGTCTAACCTTAGCTGAGTGTTGCCTCAGCCACCACCAGGGTCCAGTCCAACCTTAGCTGAGTGTTGCCTCAGCCACCACCTGGGTCCAGTCTAACCTTAGCTGAGTGTTGCCTCAGCCACCACCAGGGTCCAGTCTAACATTTCTCTGCAACAATGTTGTTATTTCTTGCAAGATTCCTGCTGCACACTAATACCCTACCACCATCCCACCCCAGCCCTATTAGACTTCTCTTCAACCTTCCACCCCCTCCCCCTTCCAGCTCCCTCGTTTTCCCACTCTCTCGCCCCCAGCTTTCCCTCCTCTCTCTCCCTGCTTCCTTTCCTTCCTATATTCCTCCTTGCCTTTCTGCCTCTCTTCTTTCCTCTCCTAGTCTGTATCTCTGCCTGCCTCCCTCTCTATCTTTCATCCTTTCTACCTTCTTTCCTTTTCTCCTTCCCTCCCTACCACACCTACCTTTCCTTGTTCCTCTCACTCACTCCCGTCCCACTCTTTCCCTCCTTCCCTCCTTCCCTCCCATCAGGCCAGAGCGACACTCCATCAGAACAAGTGTCGCCAATAACAATAATAGCAAGAGTGAGAGTGGCGATCATGACCTTTACTACTTGTATAATTAAGGGTGATAATGGCACGCTTCATCACAGGTAGCTCCAGCCTCTGTTGTCGCGCACCTCTGATTGTAAGCCGTGTGTGTGTGTGTGTGTGTGTGTGTGTGTGTGTGTGTGTGTGTGTGTGTGTGTACTCACCTATTTGTACTCTCCTATTTGTGGTTGCAGGGCTCGATTCATAGCTCCTGGCCCCGCCTCTTCACTGATCGCTACTAGGTCACACACTCTCTGCTCCATGAGCTTTATCAAACCTCGTCTTAAAACTATGTATGGTTCCTGCCTCCACTACGTTACTTTCCAGACTATTCCACTTCCTGACAACTCTATGACTAAAGAAATACTTCCTAACATTCCTTTGACTCATCTGAGTCTTCAACTTCCAATTGTGACCCTTTGTTTCTGTGTCCCGTCTCTGGAGCATCCTGTGTCTGTCCACCGTGTCAATTCCTAGCAGGATTTTATGTCGTTATCATGTCTTCCCTAACTCTCCTGTCCTTCAGTGTCCTGTGTGTGTGTGTAGGGAGTAATAGTGTAGTGCAGTATTGTTGCACACTATCATCCCCTTTAAAATCGGGTGAAATTGCAGACTAGAGAATGTACAGGGAACCTTCATTGTACGTGTAAGTTCAGTCCAGCACTTGGATTACTAACGTCTAAAGTTCCTCGACCTGTACTTCTAGTACACACAAATCACTCCTGACGAAAGCAAAAATTTCGGCAGATGGTGCAAAAAAAATGTAAAGCAAGAGTGTCATGAGTACACAAGAGATAACACACTAAGTGTAAGAGTACCAAGACTTTTCAACAGCCTCCGATCATACGTAAGGAGGACTTCCATCTGATTCCCATCTAAAAGAGGGAATTTAATAACCAGCCGGGCTGATTCGTACGTTGGTTTCCGAGGAACCAGCAGTAACAGTTTGGCTGATCAGGTCTTGATGCACCTGGAGGCCTGATATGGGACTGGGCCGCTGGAGCGTTCACCCCAGAAGTAACAGGTAGTGTCAAGGTGAGTTGTGAGGGAATAGTGGGCGAAGGTATGTCTGGGGAAAGAGGGAAGGAGTGGTTGTAGGTGGATGGGAAAAGAGGGAAGGAGTGGGTGTGGGCGAATGGGAAGAGGGAAGGAGTGGGTGTAGGGAAGGGGTAGCTGTGAAGCTTAAGGTGGTTCAATATGTTCCTGGTGTTGTTAGGTGAAACAATATTGTCAATGGTTGTTGTGGTACAGCAACCCTTGTGTTGATGGAGGAGCACTCAATCTGCTGAGGTTCTTACAGCATCTGCCAGTGTCTAGTGATCTCTCAACACCTGCCAGAATGTGTCTGGTGATCTCTCAACACCTGCCAGAATGTGTCTGGTGATCTCTCAACACCTGCCAGAATGTGACTGGTGATCTCTCAACACCTGCCAGAATGTGTCTGGTGATCTCTCAACACCTGCCAGAGTATGTCTGGTGATCTCTCAACACCTGCCAGAATGTGTCTAGTGATCTCTCAACACCTGCCAGAGTATGTCTGGTGATCTCTCAACACCTGCCAGAATGTGTCTGGTGATCTCTCAACACCTGCCAGAATGTGTCTGGTGATCTCTCAACACCTGCCAGAATGTGTCTGGTGATCTCTCAACACCTGCCAAAATGTGTCTGGTGATCTCTCAACACCTTCCAGAGTATGTCTGGTGATCTCTCGCAATACCTGCCAGAATGTGACTGGTGATCTTTCAACACCTGCCAGAATGTGTCTGGTGATCTCTCAACACCTGCCAGAATGTGTCTGGTGATCTCTCAACACCTGCCAGAATGTGTCTGGTGATCTCTCAACACCTGCCAGAATGTGTCTGGTGATCTCTCAACACCTGCCAGAATGTGTCTGGTGATCTCTCAACACCTGCCAGAATGTGTCTGGTGATCTCTCAACACCTTCCAGAGTATGTCTGGTGATCTCTCAACACCTTCCAGAGTATGTCTGGTGATCTCTCGCAATACCTGCCAGTCTCCCTCTCATACAGTAGTGTACTCCTCCGTCCGTCTTCCCTATAGCTTGAGCTATCAGAAGGGAAAGAAAGAATCGAGGAGGGAGCTAGAGTATCGAGGGAGTGGGGTTGGGCGGGTGTTATGCCCAAGGTCATTAGAGATTAATTTATATATAATTTATATGGAATTGTCCACTTAATATTATACTCAGGGTTTCTTTAATAAAGCTAATTAAAGATTCCACTAGTTTATAATATTATCTGGTTTATGAATTTGTAATTATTATACCCGGGTATAATGTATATATAGGGAGTAATGTGTTAGGTAGGTTTGTAACGCCTGTCTAAGGTTTAACGAGGTATGCTCTTGTTGAGGTAGTTCAGCCCTCTCTACCCTCTTGACCGAGTTGAGGTTATACCGGAGTGTTCTGTTGTGGACAGTTCTCCCTTCCCTCTGTCTCGGTGAAGATGGGCTCAGCTCTTCATCAATACTCTGGATTAAGCTCTTACGCTTTTGAGGAACTTTTGGCTAAGATTCCTTTGGATTATCCGGGCAGGAATTCGCTGTGGAATTCAGTGTCGTTTTAAGATATCCACCCAGTGTTACTCAAGAGAATTGTGTTTATAGAATATATATATATATATACTTTAAGGTGTTGATGTGTGTGTCAAAGGACACTGATTATAGTGTTATTATAAGCGCTCTTATATATTGAAAAGGGTTCAAATAAGCGCTTTGGAACATACCTTAGTTTTGTGATGGACAAGGTCAGACTATATGCTGACTAAGTGATATTTAATAGATACTTTCTAATATCTAAAAAGAGTTTAAACGTTTAAATAAAACCAGTAAAGGCGTGTTGAATTCTCATTTGTGCCTACTCTTATGAAATTCTAAGTTTCTTCTCAAAGCGAAATTGTTATGAAGGTAACGAGCCCCTAGACTAAGGTTCGAATCGTAACAGCGGGCAACAAGTTGGGGTCCCAGCAGTACCACCAGTTGGGGTCCCAGCAGTACCACCAGTTGGGGTCCCAGCAGTACCACCAGTTGGGGTCCCAGCAGTACCACCAGTTGGGGTCCCAGCAGTACCACCAGTTGGGGTCCCAGCAGTACCACCAGTTGGGGTCCCAGCAGTACCACCAGTTGGGGTCCCAGCAGTACCACCAGTTGGGGTCCCAGCAGTACCACCAGTTGGGGTCCCAGCAGTACCACCAGTTGGGGTCCCAGCAGTACCACCAGTTGGGGTCCCAGCAGTACCACCAGTTGGGGTCCCAGCAGTACCACCAGTTGGGGTCCCAGCAGTACCACCAGTTGGGGTCCCAGCAGTACCACCAGTTGGGGTCCCAGCAGTACCACCAGTTGGGGTCCCAGCAGTACCACCAGTTGGGGTCCCAGCAGTACCACCAGTTGGGGTCCCAGCAGTACCACCAGTTGGGGTCCCAGCAGTACCACCAGTTGGGGTCCCAGCAGTACCACCAGTTGGGGTCCCAGCAGTACCACCAGTTGGGGTCCCAGCAGTACCACCAGTTGGGGTCCCAGCAGTACCACCAGTTGGGGTCCCAGCAGTACCACCAGTTGGGGTCCCAGCAGTACCACCAGTTGGGGTCCCAGCAGTACCACCAGTTGGGGTCCCAGCAGTACCACCAGTTGGGGTCCCAGCAGTACCACCAGTTGGGGTCCCAGCAGTACCACCAGTTGGGGTCCCAGCAGTACCACCAGTTGGGGTCCCAGCAGTACCACCAGTTGGGGTCCCAGCAGTACCACCAGTTGGGTCCCAGCAGTACCACCAGTTGGGGTCCCAGCAGTACCACCAGTTGGGGTCCCAGCAGTACCACCAGTTGGGGTCCCAGCAGTACCACCAGTTGGGGTCCCAGCAGTACCACCAGTTGGGGTCCCAGCAGTGCTCCGCGGGGACACATTTCCTGCCTCATTAGCACAACACATGCTAATTATTCTCTTAATGACCACCCCAACGACGATGGAGGAAGGCAGGCAGGCAGCAGCAGCAGCAGCAGCAGCAGCAGCAGCAGCCGCAGCAGCACGCCTAGCACTCTGGTGTTCAATACGTAATAGAGATGCGAAAATGTTAGAAACTATACATAAATAACCCGCACGACGACGTTTCGGTTATTTGTGTATTGATCCAGTCACGGTATTGTACCTTTTTGTTATTGTTAGAAACTATGTAGTCCCAAAATATTAGTAACTATATTTCTCACCACACACACTAGTTGTTTCGAACTGTAATCATAAGATCATTTCGCCCTCAACACCAGTTCTTAAATTGTGAGTAATTAAGTAAACCTTGAAGTCTCCACGCATGAGGATGACTGTCCCGACCTGCGAGAAGGTTGTTTAACTGGCCTTAAAAATTACTACTTTACTAGGGTCATGACTGTTGCATGTAACCTGTTCATTACTAGTCAAGAATATTTTGATCCCTATAATAGGGATTTAGGTACCCTCAGCATATATACACTGAGAGGCGTGCACCTATCGTACTTATTCTTACAAGGACTAACTGTATAGGTACCATTATACAAGGTGACTCTGTGCCCGACCTGTGTACAAACAGCAGTCACCTGCCTCAATAAAACTGTTGGAAAGTCCCACTATAATGCCTCTGCTGACTCAACCGTGCAACTCACAGCCTGGTACTTCCCTCAGTAATGAGGGTGCCTTGAAGCAGGTGAAAGGCTCTTGATGAAAGGAACTGGAACTGCTTTCCCCTCCCATAGATCTGATCTTATTACCTCCCATTCCCAAGACATGAAATTAACCAATAAATATAGCAATATTAAGCACGATATTGACCAATATATAGAATAATTATTGAGCATGATAGTAGCCTATGAATAAAACATGATAGTAAGAAATATATAGGACATTATGGAGCATAACAGTATGAATTACAGAGATTATAAAGTATGATAGTTACTTATGTATAGAGCAAGAGTTCCGAGGATATATGAGAAAGATGACACAGAATTGTATTAACATCATTACTAGTGAGGCACCACTAGAGTACCGAGAAGTGGGTATGGGTGTATAACCCTGAATTCAATCACCATATATTAATATCAATTATAACTGTTGGGGGTCAAGGATATTGTAGCAGTTATCTGTAACTTGCCACAGGAAAAGTAAAACGGGATGTTGACGATCTGTTTGCTTTAGAAAACACTAAAACTGTTTGGTTATCTTGGAGCTTGACAACTGTCAGACATCGAAAAAACGGCAGATATGAATATCTCCACGGATACTATGCTGGTGTTACCTTGTAACTTGTGTCCTGGGAGGAAACCTGTTTTACGATGGGAAATATTGTGTTTCCTAGATGCAGTTAAGTGAGACAATAAGCTAATGTGCTGGTTGAAGGTGCTGGCTATAAGTAAATATGGTGCTAATAGTACAGCAGTTATGTGAAATATTTGGAAGTAATGTGCCTTTGATGACAAAGGTATGAAATCTTTCGCAAAGCTGGGGCACATTATGTTGAAGATTTTTGGCCACAATACCATTTGTCCCTTAATAGAAATGGCAGACGATTTTTCAAATGGCTGATAGCCTTTACTAAGAAAAACAAATGTTTTTAATTAGTTATCATGCACACAGAATTTTTTAATTATGTTGTGTCTCTGGTAACTTTTGTACAATAATAGTAAAAATCGATATGCCTCCAGAGAATATTGCACGCCAACACCCGCCACCTTCAGTGTTATGCATTCACATTATTAAATGTGGTACGAAAACTAAGGAAAGTTGTGGTACCTTAAGAGATCAATGACTTGATTTATACGATCCGTTGCCTTCTCCAGAGAGCAATTAGTGTTTACAGCTAAATTAATTTCTGGCGGTAAATAACGAAGGTAATTTGTGTTTAATTACGGAGGATGAAATGGGGAACATTGGTTACATGGTTATGATGGGTGATTAATGGCGAGCCTGAGCGTGACGATTGTCGAGAAGTGGGTCATTCCTGGGCAGATTGTGGCGTCGATCACTTGTGTACATCACGGTAATGTGGCTAGTGAGACGTTCACTAACGTAATGACGGTGGATTTAAGCAGTGAACTGGAGGCATCATCTTGAGAATAACCCAACCCAGAAGAACATCTTCCTGGTCTCAGACACTGGGAACAACCCAACCCAGAAGAACATCATCCTGGTCTCAGACACAAGCGGTAATGAAGATGCAACAGACTAACAATATATCATCGTTCATCTACCTCCACGGGGACATATTTCCGTCAGTTCTCAGGTGGTAATTTGACCAGCTGTCTAAGGCCAGGTGAGAGACAAGTGTAACAGCTCCGTACTGAAAAAGTGGATATCCTGCGATATTGAAATTACTGGTATGTTCATGGAGGGGTAACCCGTGAGGGTCATACAGCACCTGGATAATGAGAAATAATCAGGTTTGATCCGAGGAACAGGGTAGCTCTATTTTTATGAATCAACAGCCATTCACCAGTACCAGTTCCAGAACTAAGCTTTGTTACAAACCTGTAGATCTTTTAGATTATTTTGAATATGGTTGACCAGGAGTGGGTTTAATGCTGGAGCTGCTGACTCTAGAATAGGTTCGATATATGTTTTGTACGGAAGACTGAAAGATTCCTTATTAACGACCCTGAGGACAGTTCTGATATTAGCTAATCTGGCAAGTGCTTCCGATGTTATGCAGTTTGTATAACGCTGGGGATATGTTGGTTGGAATGTTCACGCCTAGATCTTTCTCCTTATGCGATATTCGTAATTTCTCGCTCCTAAAGCCGTACTCCGTCTATGATCTTTATTCCACTTCCCTAATTTGTACATATTTAGGGAACACTCCAACAGTCACTTTTCTTGCCCACTTTTGCAGTGTGTACTCACCTAATTGTGGTTGCAGGGGTCGATTCATAGCTCCTGGCCCCGCCTCTTCACTGGTCACTACTAGGTCCACTCTGTGACTGAAGAAATACTTCCTAACATCCCTGGGATTCATCTGAATCTTCAACTTCCAACTGTGTCTACTTGTTGCTGTGTCCCATCTCTGGAACATTCTGTCTCTGTCCACTTTGTCAATTCCTCTCAGTATTTTATATGTCGTTATCATGTCCTCCCTATCTCTCCTGTTCTCCAGTGTCGTCAGGTCGATTTCCCTTAACCTCTCCTCGCAGGACATACCCCTTAGCTCCGGGACTAGTCTTGTTGCAAACCTTTGCACTTCCTCTAGTTTCTTTGTGCTTGGCTAGGTGTAGGTTCCAAACTGGTGCTGCATACTCCAGTATGGGCCTAACGTACACAGTGTACAGGGTTCTGAACGATTCCTTATTAAGATGTCGAAATGCTGTTCTTAGGTTTGCTAGGTGTGTGTGTGTGTAAATGAACCGTGAACCATTGCAATTTTTAGAGTCTCATCTAGTCCTACGTAACAAAAATTAAACTTAGCTTATTTAGAAATATGCATAATAAAAATATCTTTTCATTTTACTTGAAAATACCGAATTTTATTGCGTATCTCAATATATATTATTTGTCAATCTCGGATATTAATGTTTTTACGACAACGGTAAAATATTTTATGAGACAAATCTGAACCACCAGTAGTAAAGATAACTCAATCAATATTTTAGAAATAATGAATAATAGCAGAGAGAGAGAGAGAGAGAGCGAGATCCATAGAGGGGAAAATTATAATAGTGGGAAGTATTTGGAAAAGAAGCGGAAGGGAGGGAGAAGGGGAAAGAGGGGAGAGGAAGATGAGGGAAACGCGAGGGCAGCGAGAAAGAGAAGGGAGAAGAGGGAGGAAGGGAAAAGAGAAGATTAAAGGAAAGGAAGATGAGGATAATAAAGGGTAAGAGACAAGGGAGAGGGTGGATGAGCAATAACCGTAGTCTTGCTATAAATCACCACAATAGACTAGAACACTGCTAAAATAATTGTTCCTGACATACGTTAGATGAAAATATGAATTACAGCTGTAATATGATTCAGGGTTCTAAACACAACATAAATGCAGTACATAAGACTTGTATTAGTCTCCGCTCCTTAATAGAGCATATGTTAACAATAAGAGATATGTTAACAATAAGAGATGTGTTAACAAGAGATGTGTTAACAAGAGATGTGTTAACAATAGGAGATGTGTTAACAATAGGAGATTTTAAGAGTCTACCTTGAAGCATGGGGCACGTGTGCTCTAAAGTTCCTCAGAGAGCTGGGTGAAAAGCTCGTCACAGAAACCAAGGATCACAGAGCGGCCAGCTTCCTCTTTCAGAGACTCAGTGTTGCGATCCAGAGGGGAAATGCCTGCAGCATTGTGGGCACGCGGCCCACCGCCAAGGAGCTGGATGAAGTGTTTGAGATGTAGGCTCTGAGATGTTATTTATGTTGTTCTCATTTCTATTGTATCTTTGTTAATGTATTTTCTAAGTTTACATAGAATATAGGGGTGGTAGGAGAAGAAAATATTCAAACGCTCTGGGGAGAATCCCGAGTTTTCCCTGAAGTAAGTTTATTCTTTTCTCTGAGGATATATATATATATATATATGTCGTGCCGATTAGGTAAAACTGGTCAATTAGCAAGAACTCATTTAAAATTAAGTCCTTTCTAAAATTTTCTTATACGTTTAAAGATATATTTTTTCATTTATGTTAATGTAAGAATTTATAATTTTGTACCAAGAGAAACTTTGAAAACCTACCTAACCTTATTACAACAAGCGCAATTTAATTTAGCCTAACCCAACTAAATATATTTTAGATACGTTAACATTAATTTAATAATAAACAAACACAATGAAATATATTTTTTTCGTTATGTTCAGAATGATTTTGGCGAAATTATTGCATACACAAATTTTCACTTGTCTTATATGGCAAGATGAGCGTTGCTATTTAAGCCAAAATC
Source organism: Cherax destructor (assembly GCA_009830355.1). Lineage (NCBI taxonomy): Eukaryota > Metazoa > Arthropoda > Malacostraca > Decapoda > Parastacidae > Cherax > Cherax destructor. The sequence continues at coordinate 36,624 of WNWK01000618.1, read as the reverse complement.
GCAAGTTTTACCTAATCGGCACGACATATATATATAATTTTCCTCCCTCTGTCTCGTCGTGAGGGCAGTTGATGGTGATACAGACCTTGACATGCATACATCCCACACCTCAGCGTGTACCAGCACCTACCAGCACCTACACCTCAGCGTGCACCAGCACCTACACCTCAGCGTGCACCAGCACCTACACCTCAGCGTGCACCAACACCTACCAGCACCTACACCTCAGCGTGCACCAGCACTTACCAGCACCTACACCTCAGCGTGCACCAGCACCTACCAGCACCTACACCTCAGCGTGCACCAGCACTTACACCTCAGCGTGCACCAGCACCTACCAGCACCTACACCTCAGCGTGCACCAGCACCTACCAGCACCTACACCTCAGCGTGCACCAGCACCTACCAGCACCTACACCTCAGCGTGCACCAGCACTTACACCAAGGCCCTTTACCGTATCGATCATTCTTTTATTAAATGAGTGACTGAAGATAATTTTTCGGTGGAACACGACCCACAGAGAGACCTTCACAGCTCTTACAAGAACAGTTAACAACACTCAGACTATCAACTTGGATCAAGATCACTGATGGATAACTGCACTGATTATGAACATTCATTACATTACTGTACCAACAAGTTGATGAATTAGGTACACGTGCAAAACCTGTTTATCTTTGTTTTGAAGACGTGCCCCGTGGCCTGGTAGGTGCCCCGTGGCCTGGTAGGTGCCCCGTGGCCTGGTAGGTGCCCCGTGGCCTGGTGACTAAAGCTCTCCCTTCACACTGCGTGGATCTGGGTTCTGTTTTCAGCGAGGGTAGAAACACTGGTCGTGTTTCTTGACACCGGTTGTCTATGTTCACCCATCAGTAAAATGGGTACCTGGGTGTTAGTGGACTGGTGTGGGTCGCATCCTGGGACGAAACTGACCTAATTTGCACGAAATGCTCTGTATAACAAGCGGCTTTCTATATAGTAGTATGTCATTGATGTCAGCTAGGCCTGTGTACCTTGTACATGTACTTGTAGTAAATAAATATATTATTATTATTATTATTATTATTATTACTGGTTTATGAAACATCCTCATAAAGATACCCAGGTATGACACGTGTTTGTCATCACCTGCACATTGCAAGAAATATGCCTATCATCTCTTCTGTTTTTGCTGTGAGTGTTTCTTATTGCAGTGATTTTCCTCTAATATTCTTTATCCTTGTTACTGTCACATGTCTAAACATTTCATATATAGACCGTTTTAAAAAAACACCTCTTTCGTATTTTTATTTAATTAAAAAAACTATTTTTTAAATGAGTAACGTAAACCAGAACTTAGAGAAAAGCTAAAAAAAAAAAAAAAAAAAATTATGGATATTGCCACACCGAGTGAGCCATCTTTATTATTCTACTTTATCAGATTTACGCCTAGTTGAATTACCGCCCCTATCCCTCCCTTGTTCTCTCCTTCCCTCTCTACCTCCCTTGTTCTCTCCTTCCCTCTCTGCCTCCCTCCCTTGTTCTCTCCTTCTCTCTCTACCTCCCTCCCTTGTTCTCTCCTTCCCTCTCTACCTCCCTCCCTTGTTCTCTCATTCCCTCTCTTCCTCCCTCCCTTGTTCTCTCATTCCCTCTCTACCTCCCTACCTTGTTCTCTCATTCCCTCTCTTCCTCCCTCTCTACCTCCCTACCTTGTTCTCTCATTCCCTCTCTTCCTCCCTCTCTACCTCCCTCCCTTGTTCTCTCATTCCCTCTCTTCCTCCTTTCCTCTCCCTTCCCTCTCTACCTCCCTCCCTTGTTCTCTCTTCCTCCTCCTCCCTCTTCTCTCCCTCCCTTCTCCTCTCTCCTTCCCTCTCTACCTCCCTCCCTTGTTCTCTCCTTCCCTCTCTACCTCCCTCCCTTGTTCTCTCCTTCCCTCTCTACCTCCCTCCCTTGTTCTCTCCTTCCCTCTCTACCTCCCTCCCTTGTTCTCTCCTTCCCTCTCTACCTCCCTCCTTGTTCTCTCCTTCCCTCTCTACCTCCCTCCCTTGTTCTCTCCTTCCCTCTCTTCCTCCCTCCCTTGTTCTCTCCTTCCCTCTCTTCCTCCCTCCCTTGTTCTCTCCTTCCCTCTCTCCTCCCTCCCTTGTTCTCTCCTTCCCTCTCTTCTCCTCCTTGTTCTCTCCTTCCTTCCTCCTCTTGCTCTCCCTTCTTCTCGTCTTCTCTTCCCCCTGCTCCTCCTCTCTCTCCCTTCCCTCCCTCCCCTCTCGCGTATACACTCAACACCCAAAAAGAAGGGACATTGTTTCAGAGATGGGAAATAGGAACAAGAGGGCACAACAAGAAGTTGAAAACACAGAAGAGTCAATGGGATATTAGGAAGTATTTCTTCAACCTTGGAGTTGTCAGGAAGTGGAACAATTTGGAGAGTGAAATAGTGGAGGCAGGATCCATACATAGTTGTAAGAAGAAGTACGATAAGGCTCTTGAAGCCGGAAGAGAGTGGACCTAGTAGCGACCAGCGAAGAGGCTGGGCCAGGAGCTGTGAATCGACCCTTGCAACCACATGTAGGTGAGTACACAGTGGTGCTAATTTGCATACCTCAGTACTAATTCTCTTAAAAGTCATGTTACTGCCTCGTTCTCCATTACTTTGCATTATTCTCTTCATTATTTTCACTCTTGTTCACTTAATCCCCCAATACATAAATGCAATTTGCAAGAGAAGTAAGTGTACTGCAGCTTATATCTTCACACCACCATCTTATTTCTAATACAACACTTTTTTTACAAAATATTTTGTTTTCCATAAACCAGTGTATTTTTAACAAATTTTGTTGCTTTTCTGCACACTAGCGTTTGAATTTTTACAGTGTTTTTCTCGCAGTATTTGTTTTCAAGTTATTTGTTTTATTATAATTAAAAAAGCGCTAAACCTACAAGTCATACACCGCTAATTTTTTTTTTATAGTTCGCTTCTTTGTTTGACTTTTTTAAATGGTATTTTTCTGAAAGTCCTCAGCTGTTTAGTAATATTTCTTTTTTTCCTATATGGGGCTACACATCAACATGAGCAGACAGCTTCGTTTTATGCCCATAGTTGAGTGTTTTAAGTCTGATTAGGCCGTCTAAAGATGCCTTAAAGTCACGTGTTAGAAAAACACAGGATTGGTAGCCAATAACATGAAATATCGAAATCTAGGTCGCGACTTCCGATACATAACCTTGCTTTACTTGCATCGACCTGTCCTGCCCTTGTATACCTGCCCTCCTCTCCCCCAGCCTGCCCTTCTATACCTGACCTCTCCCTCAGCTTGCCCTTCTATACCTACCCTTCCCTTCCCCAGCCTGCCCTTCCTGATACTATCTTAATCCAGTATGTTCTGCTTCTCATTTATCCATTACAAATTTTCCATCTTTTTCAACCAATTCATACATCATGCGTTCTCTCTTGATTATAATTGCCGATGAATGCACGGTAAAGACCAGCAATTTGCATTTATATAACTTGAGGCGAGAATTATTATTATAATCAAATAGAAGCGCTAAACCACAGGGGTTATACAGTTAAGGCGAGAAGCTTCGTCCCTCAGTCAGTGTCAGATCCAAAGATTGTCAAAATCCTAAGAAAAAAACGTTTTTTAACTACTCTAATATATTTCTTGAGGTTTTCTGCGATTGTTTATATCCATTATGCAGTTTGTAGGACTGATGAGGTTGAATAAAAAAAAAATAATGTCCAAACGAATGAGGGGCAGAGGATACTTGTTCTAAACCTATATTACCCTGGGTTATGCAGTCCTTATGATTCCAAGTGTTTAGCAATTTTTTGAGTCTTAAATTCTTCCAAATATTTTAATTTGTGATTTCTTGCCACATTTGTGGAGTGGATCTATGGGTAGTGCTTTTTTACTTTGTCCCATAACAAAGTGAATTCGTGGCATAGATTCAGTTAGCTGCTGGAAATATTTCTTGGAGGTTGTGAAGGTTGGACAGCCCAATAAGACCCTCAAAGTATTTGATAAGGCCGATTCCTTCTTATGGAAATGAAAAGATAGAAAAATCAATAACAAAATGAACAGTTTTATTAATATGTAGTCTTTGTATAGAATATAAAACACTTAAACATGAAATTAATCCTACCTGAAGCAAAAAATTATAACGATAATCAGTGACTCAAATCTAATATGTACACAATAAGTAATTGATACAACGGTGCCGTGCCGATGTTCTGGGCACGTAACTTTGAATCGTGGTTTGGAACGCTGAGCCGTTGTTGATGTCGTGGGGCGGGGTCACAGGTGGACGTGACTGTTTTAACACTAAGTAAATACAGAGTGACTCCAACATGAGTAGGGATTATGATGAACAGAGGTACTGGGATCCTCGGACAACCCTTCCAAAGCAGTAGAGTCGCCAGTGGTGAACCACAATGAGACATGTGAGGTGACAAGTGGAGAATTACTGAAGGATGGTGGGTAGCTGACCGTGTCAGCTACGAGTGGAAGGGGATCAGTTTAGGTACAGATTCCAGATTAATTCTAAGATCTGGGAAAGACCTAAGCTGCCCCTGTTATCTCGCCAGTGTCGGATGACCCGACGATCAAGGCTATCAAAAGAAATAGAAAATTAAAAGCCATTCAAGAAATCACACATGATAGGCGTACTGCCTTTAAAAGAAATGGTGAGAACAAAAATGATTGTTACACTATGTAAGTCCAAATCAGGTCAGGTTGAATTTAGCAGAATAAAAACCTGAACAAGAGTAAAGCTTTTGTTTAAACCAAATTAAACAAAACAATATATTCTTCAGCAGGAATGGAGTGGATACTTAAGACATGATGGGAGCCGAAAGTCAAGTAAGTGACTGTCAACTTGTGGGAGGGACACACGTCAATTCCCACCGGGTGGTGAAGGGGGAGAGGGTGAGTAGCGGAAACGATGCACATACCTTACAGAACAAGCAGACTGCCCAACAAACTGCCTCCACCACACATTCATACTTCCACTTCTATCTAACGAACTTTTTCCTCGGAGATTCTGGTCCTTGCTGAAATGATGGCCCGGTGGTCTGGTGGCTAGAGCTCTCGCTTCACACACGGAGGGCCCGGGTTCGATTCCCGGCGGGTGGAAACATTTCGACGTGTTTCCTTACACCTGTTGTCATGTTCACCTAGCAGCAAATAGGTACCTGGGTTGTTAGTCGACTGGTGTGGGTCGCATCCTAGGGGACAAGATTAAGGACCCCAATGGAAATAAGACAGACAGTCCTCGATGACGCACTGACTTTCTTGGGTTATCCTGGGTGGCTAACCTTCCGGGGTTAAAAATCCGAAGAAATCTTATCTTATCTTATCACACAGTTGCTGCAGATTTGTTGGCTGCACATTCATGCTGCTAATCTGTATCAATAGTGAATCAGCAGACCAGGTGACGTTTCTCCAATCATCAACCGTCAAGTTTTGGTGAGCCTGTTTCCACTGTTGCTTGAGTTTTCTGTTTTTAGCTGACGAGTGAAACCTGGTGTGTTCTCTTGCTGTAGCATATCCACTTCAAGGTTCGACGTGTTTTGAGCACAGAGATGGTTTTCTGCATGTCACTATTGTAATGCATGGTTATTTGAGTTACTGTCGCCTCCTGTCAGCCAGAACCAGTCTGGCCATTCACTTCTAACTTTTCTCCTTAACAAGGCGTTTTTGCCCACAGAACTACCGCTCACTGGATTTTTTGTTTTTCACTCTATTCTCTGTAAACTCTAGAGACTGAAAATGTGTGAAAATCCCATTAGATCAGCAGTTTGAGATACTCAGACCACCCCGTCGGACACCAACAATCATTCCACGGTCAGATTCACTTAGATCACATTTCTTTCCCATTTTGATGCTCGGTCTAAACAACTGATCCTCTTGACCATGTCTGCATGCTTTGGGCATTGAGGTGATTGGCTGATTAGATATTTGCATTAACGAGGTGTACAGGTGTGGCTAATAAAGTGGCCACTGAGTGCATACCCGTGGTTTTTAGTGACTGTGCGATGACCTCTGTATCCGGACTCCGTCTCCAAGGATATTTAAGGTAATAGGTATTAGTTTTTGCCATTTTTTTTATGAATCTGGAGTTGCACACCTATACTTTTGCAAGAGTGCTTGAGTATACTGTCAGTGGCTTTAAAGTCAAGAGGGGTTAGGGTTACATAAAAAAAAAATGTAGTGGCAAAGTTATGCGTCTCACTTATGAAAAATACGTTGTTGGTCTTTAGTGTGATTCATGGCTCACTGAGCACAGTCACAATGTGACTTCATTATTTTGCTCACCTCTTTGTCGTTACTAGTGTAAGTTCCATCTTCTCTATGAAAGGGGCGAATGCTAGATGTGGGTTTTTTCCCCCAAGGTTTTTTTAATACGCGAAAAAGTATTTTGTGTTTTTATAATTTCACTGATATATTTAATTCGTGAAAATCTTCAAGAATTTTAAACATCAGTAAAATTTCATGCAATGGTTTTGAGGACAAAGTTTATCCAGAAATACAACAGTTGTGCACTATGTAAAATGGCTTCATAAAATTGTTAAAGGGGCATCGGCCCTTCTCAGTAGTTGTGTAAAATAATTCTGGTTATTGTTAATCAGTGTAGAAATTCTGAAGTCAATCGAACAAGGCGTTTTGAGGTTATAAATGAAAACTTTGGTGGAAGAATAGAAATTCTGACTACTACAGATTGTTCCTAACTGCAATACTTGATTAACAAACAAAAAAAACTAGCGCCGGACGATTGCCAGCAAACGTGTCCGGGTCACCGCTGTCAGTTACTAGTAAATTTGTAAGACAAGTTAATCTTTGTTTCCTTATCACTTGCTACTGAGAGTCAATACTATTTCAGAAAAGATTATTTTGTAGTTGATCTGTTGAAACCTCTTTACTAAGTGGCACCCTCACTGGTTACATTAAGTTCAGAAGTTGTAATAGGCAGCCTTTCACATAGTGTGGAACCATGTGGTCTCCTGGCAATACAACAAAACTGGGAATCTTCGCTTATATTTTACATATCAACAGTGAGGAGGAAGAAGAGACAGGAATAAGACATCCTGTCATAAAAATTACATTCTATAATATTTATTCTCCCTGTATCTCTCCCTCCCTTCCTTCAGCCCTGCCACTATCTACACTTCTACCCTCTCTTACATCACCAGCAGAAGACGTAAGGGAATAACTTCACCCTGGTTATCGCCCCGCGTTCCACTTCCCATCAATTTTAACGTCAATTTCGCAGGCCACGCGCGCCTGCAGGTTTCCACTATTTGCACGCCAACCCTAAACTCTCCAACTCACCGGGGTGGAGATTTCGGGTGGCAGTGAGGGGAGAAAGAGGGAAGAGAACGTACTGTTGGTGAGGGATAGGTGGAGAATCGACGGATAAAGGTGGGTGGGTGTTGATAAATATGAGTACTAATTGGGGAAATGGTCTTACCTAACCTCACTATTCATGTGTTAAAGGTTGGGAGAACCATCGCTCCCGCAACCCTTTCTCCGATCAGGACTCCTAGCTGAAAGCTAGGGTCGTACTTGTGGCGAGCCAGGGTAGTGCATGTGGTGAGCCAGGGCGGTGCATGTGGTGAGCCAGGGTCGTACTTATGGCGAGCCAGGGTGGTGCTTGTGGCGAGCCAGGGTGGTGCTGGTGGCGAGCCAGGGTGGTGCTTGTGGCCAGGGTGGTGCGCGAGCCAGGGTGGTGCTTGTGGCGAGCCAGGGTGGTGCTTGTGGCGAGCCAGGGTGGTGCTTGTGGCGAGCCAGGGTGGTGCTTGTGGCGAGCCAGGGTGGTGCTTGTGGCGAGCCAGGGTGGTGCTTGTGGCGAGCCAGGGTGGTGCTTGTGGCGAGCCAGGGTGGTGCTGGCGAGCCAGGGTGGTGCTTGTGGCGAGCCAGGTGGTGCTTGGCGAGCCAGGGTGGTGCTTGTGGCGAGCCAGGTGGTGCTTGTGCGCCAGGGTGGCTGTGGCGGCCAGGGTGGTGTGTGGCCAGGTGGTGCGTGGCGAGCCAGGGTGGTGCTGTGGCAGCCAGGGGTGCTTGTGGCCAGGTGGTGGTGGCGGCCAGGGTGGTGCTGGCGAGCCAGGGTGGTGCTGTGGGCCTGGGTGCGAGCCAGGGTGTGTCGCTGGGTGGCGAGCCAGGGTGGTGCTTGTGGAAGGAAGTGACATGGGCAAATCGAAAATCGTTTGGAATAACTTAAGGAACTTGGGAAGTCTACCTGTGAATCCCTTATATTTGAAGAAAATTAATAAAAAAAACTTGACCGCTTTATAATTCTTAGTTATATCTTAAGTGTACTTACTGCATCACCACCTGTTGTTAGGGGTATTTTGCAGTGTTTTTCTCAGGAGGAGGAATTTCAGAGCGCAGATTTGAAACCAGCATCTCCAATAATTTTCAACAGTTAAAGTATCAGCATTGTTTTCCAACGATGACTTGTTGCTTTGTGTTTGTGTGTGTGTACTCACCTAGTTGTGGTTGCAGGGGTCGAGTCATAGCTCCTGGCCCCGCCTCTTCACTGGCTGCTAGTGGGTCACTCTCCCTGCGCCATGAGCTTTATCATACCTCTTCTTAAAGCTATGAATGGATCCTGCCTCCACTACATCTCTTCCCAAGCTATTCCACTTCCTGACCACTCTGTGACTGAAGAAATACTTCCTAACATATCTGCGATTCATCTGAGTCTTCAACTTCCAGCTGTGCTCCCTTGTTGCTGTGTCCCATCTCTGGAACATTCTGTCCCTGTCTACCTTGTCAATTCCTCTCAGTATTTTATATGTCGTTATCATGTCCTCCCTATTTCTCCTGTCCTCCAGTGTCGTTAGGTCGATTTCCCTTAACCTCTCCTCGTAGGACATACCCCTTAGCTCCGCGACTAGTCTTGTTGCAAACCTTTGCACTTTCTCTAGTTTCCTTACGTGCTTGGCTAGGTGTAGGTTCCAAACTGGTGCTGCATACTCCAGTATGGGCCTAACGTACACAGTGTACAGGGTCCTGAACGATTCCTTATTAAGATGTCGGAAAGCTGTTCTTAGGTTTGCCAGGCGCCCGTATGATCCAGCAGTGATTTGGTTGATGGCACCTCAGGAGATGTGCCTGGTGTTATACTCACCCCAAGATCTTTTTCCTTGAGTGAGGTTTGTAGTCTCTGGCCTCCTAGACTGCACTCCGTCTGCGGTCTTCTTTGCCCTTCCCCAATCTTCATGACTTTGCACTTGGTGGGGTTGAACTCCAAGAGCCAATCGCTGGACCAGGCTTGCAGCCTGTCCAGATCCCTCTGTAGTTCTGCCTGGTCCTCGTCCGATTGAATTCTTCTCATCAACTTCACATAATCTGCAAACAGGGACACTTCGGAGACTATTCCTTCCGTCATGTCGTTCACAAATAACAGAAACAGCACCGGTCCTAGGACTGATCTCTGTGGCACCCCGTTCGTTACAGGTGCCCACTCTGACACCTCGCCACGTACCATGACTAGCTGTTGTGTTCCTGATAGGTATTCCCTGATCCATTGCAGAGCTTTCCCTGTTATTCCTGCCTGGTCCTCCAGCTTTTGCACTAATCTCTTGTGTGGAACTGTGTCAAACGCCTTCTTGCAGTCCAAGAAAATGCAATCTATCCACTCCTCTCTCTCTTGTCTTACTGCCGTCACCCTGTCGTAGAACTCCAGTAGTGTGTGTGTGTGTCGTGCCGAATAGGCAAAATTGGTCATTTAGCAAGAACTCATTTAAAATTAAGTCCTTTCTAAAATTTCCTCTTAAACGTTTAAAGACATTTTTTTTTCATTTATGTTAATATAAAAAATAATAATTTTGTACCAAGAGAAACTTTGAAAACTTACCTAACCTTATTATAACAAGCGCAATTTAATTTAGCCTAACCCAACTAAATATATTTTAGATACATTTACAATAATTTGATAATAAACATAATGAAATCTATTTTTTTCGTTAGGTTCAGAATGATTTTTTGCGAAATTATTTCATACACAAATTTTCGCTTGCCTTATTCGTCAAGAAAAGCGTTGCTATTTAAGCCAAATTCGCAAGTTTTACATATTCGGCACACACACACACACATATATATTCAACACATCCCTTGAAACTGGGCAGCTACCCGAGGTATGGAAGAAGGCCAACGTAGTCCCCATCTTTAAAAAAGGAGACAGAAAAGAGGCACTATACACTTACGTGTATTACTATACACTTACGTGTATTACGTGTATTGCACACTATACACTTACGTGTATAGTGTGCAAAGTCCTGGAGAAAATCATCAGGAAAAGAATGGTGGAGCACCTCGAGCTGAACAGGATAATAAACACCAGTCAGCAAGGATTCCGGGAAGGCAAATCCTGTGTAACAAACCTCCTAGAGTTCTATGATAAAGTAACAGAGGTAAGGCAAGAGAGAGAAGGGTGGGTTGATTGCATTTTCCTGGACTGCAGGAAGGCCTTCGACACAGTTCCTCACATGAGATTAGTAAAGAAGTTGGAAGAACAAGCATGTATAACAGGAAGGGCACTGGAATGGATCAGAGAATACCTCACAGGGAGGCAACAACGGGTCATGGTGCGTGATGAGGTATCACAGTGGGCGAATGTGACGAGCGGTGTACCGCAGGGGTCAGTCCTAGGACCAGTGTTATTCTTGGTATATGTAAATGACATGACGGACGGGATAGACTCAGAAGTGTCTCTGTTCGCAGATGATGTGAAATTAATGAGGAGAATCACATCGGAAGAGGACCAAGCAGGACTTCAAACAGACCTGGACAAGCTTGACATCTGGTCTAGCAACTGGCTTCTCGAATTCAATCCCACCAAATGCAAAGTCATGAAGATCGGAGAAGGGCAAAGAAGACCGCTGACAGAGTACAGGCTAGGCGGACAAAGGCTAGAAACCTCGGCAAAGGAGAAAGACCTTGGGGTGAGTATAACGCCAAGCACGTCTCCGGAGGCACACATCAACCTGATAACTGGGGCAGCATATGGGCGACTGGCAAACCTAAGATTAGCGTTCCGTTACCTTAACAAGGAATCGTTCAAGACACTGTACACCGTGTACGTCAGGCCCATACTAGAATATGTAGCACCAGTCTGGAACCCACACCTGGTCAAGCACTTAAAGAAACTAGAGAAAGTGCAAAAGTTTGCGACAAGGTTAGTTCCACAACTCAGGGGTCTGTCCTATGAAGAAAGGTTGAGGGAAATAGGACTAACAACACTGGAGGAAAGAAGGGTCAGAGGAGACATGATAACGACATACAAAATACTGCGGGAAATCGACAAGGTAGACAGTGACAGGAGAGGGAATACAGAAACAAGGGGACACAACTGGAAGCTGAAGACTCAGATGAGTCAAAGGGATGTTAGGAAGCATTTCTTCAGCCACAGAGTAGTCAGGAAGTGGAATAGTCTAGAGAAAGATATAGTGGAGGCAGGAACCATACATAGTTTTAAGACAAGGTATGATAAAGCTCATGGAGCAGGGAGAGCAGAGACCCAGTAGCAGACAGCGAAGAGGCGGGGCCAGGAGCTGAGTCTCGACCCCTGCAACCACAATTAGGTGAGTACACACACACACACTATATATATATATATGCATATTCTGCTAAAACACAATCATCCCTACACCTCCAGTAAGCAATAAAGAAGGAGAAAGATGAAGCAGAGCTGATAACGAGGGAGGGAGAAGATGGAGAGCAGAACACCATTAGCTAACATCCTGCTGAAAGAGCAGCCAGGGAAAGGAGAGGCTGAGGAAAGAGGGAAGGGCTGAGGCAGGAATGATGGTGGAAGGAAAAGATGGAAGTGAAAGGAAGAGCTAAAAGAGAAGAAAGGAAGTGTATCGAGGTTACCTGCTGAGGAAGATGCAACTCTTCTTGAAATATTTCCTTTACAATTTGTAAGCGCTGATTGTGACTGTACGCAGGTGCACGGATCACACCAACCTATTATTATTATAATCAAATAGAAGCGCTAAACCAATCACACCAACCATTAACAATTATATGATGTGTGTGAATGATATATATATATATATATATATATATATATATATGTCGTGCCGATTAGGTAAAACTTGCGATTTTGGCTTAAATAGCAACGCTCATCTTGCCATATAAGACAAGCGAAAATTTGTGTATGCAATAATTTCGCAAAAATCATTCTGAACATAACGAAAAAAAATATACTTCATTGTGTTTATTATCAAATTATTGTAAACGTATCTAAAATATATTTAGTTGGGTTAGGCTAAATTAAATTGCGCTTGTTATAATAAGGTTAGGTAAGTTTTCAAAGTTTATCTTGGTACAAAATTAAAAAATTTTACATTAACAAATGAAAAAAATATCTTTAAACGTATAAGAGAAAATTTTAGAGAGGACTTAATTTTAAATGAGTTCTTGCTAATTGACCAGTTTTACCTAATCGGCACGACATATATATATATATATATATATATATATATATATATATATATATATATATATATATATATATATATATGCAAAACAGCCACGGGGAGTTGAAAGATAGCTCTAGGCCTTTTGTGTTGTAATCAACACATCATCAGGATGCTTCGGAAATGAGTAGAAAGTCCAGGTAGAAGCGCTCAAGGGAACGACTCTAACTAGAATAAGATGACATCATATATACCAGTGCCAGAAAGATCAAGACAAGATATTCAAATTAGTATCAGTAGACGCATGCCTGAAGGGCATTCCGGGGATCAATGCCCCCACGGACCAGTCTATGACCAAGCCTCTCGGTGGATCAGGGCCTGATCAACCAGGTTGTTACTGCTGGCCGCAGGCAGACCAACGTACGAACCACAGCCCGGCTGGTCAGGCACTGACTTTAGGTGCCTGTCCAGCGCCTTCTTGAAGACAGCCAAGGGTCTATTGGTAACCCTCTTTATGTATGCTGGGAGGCATTTGAACAGTCTTGGGGCCCCTGACACCTATTGTGTTGTGTCTTTGTACTCGTAGCGCCCCTGCTTTTCATTGGGGAGATGTTGCATCTCCTGCCGAGTCTTTTGTTTTCGTAAGGAGTGATTTTCGTGTCCAAATTTGGTACTAATCCCTCTAGGATTTCACACGTGTATATTATCATGTATCTTTCTCGCCTGCGTTCCAGGGAATACAAGTCAAGGGGACTTCAGCCGTTCCCAGTAATTTAGGTGTTTCATCGTACTTATGTGTGCCGTGAAGGTTCTCTGTATTTTCTCCTGGTCAGCAGTTTCGCCTGCCTTGAAGGGGCCGTTAGTGTGCAGCAGTATTCCAGCCTAGAGAGAACAAGCCATTTGAAGAGAATCATCTAGGGCTTGGCGTCCCTTGTTTTGAAGGTTGTCTTTATCCATCCAATCATTTTTCTAGCAGATGTTGTGGTTATTGAAAGTGAGATCCTCTGACCTTATCACTCCCACGGCCTTCACATTAATTTTTCGCTCTATTATGTGGATGGAATTTGTTTTATACTCCGATACAGTTTTAATTTCCTCAAGTTTTCCATATCGGAGTAATTGAAATTTCTCTTCAATGAACTTCATATTGTTTTCTGCAGCCCATTTAAAGATTTGGTTAATGTCCACTTGAAGTCTTGCAGTGTCTTCGATGGATGACACTGTCATGCAAATTCAGGTGTTATCTGTCAGATATGAGGATGCGGAACAGGATGGGATAGAAGCAAGTATTGTGCCTTGTGGAACAGAACTTTTAACTGTAGCCGCCTCAAACGTTGTGTTTACCATTACTCTTTGTGTTTTATTTGTTAGGAAGTTATAGATTCATCTACCAACTTTTTCTGTTATTCCTTTATCATGCATTTTGTGCACTATTTCACTATGTTCGCACTTGTCGAAGGCTTTCGCAAAGTGTGTATACTACATCTGATTTTGTTTATCCTCTAACGCATCCAGGAGCTTGTCATAGTAGTCCAGTAGTTGGGTCAGGCAGGAGCGACCTGCTATAAATGCATGTTGCCCTGGGTTGAGTAATTGATGGGTATCTAGGTGGGTGGCGATCTTGCTTCTTAGAACCCTTTCAAAGATTTTTATATGGGACGTTAGTGCTATCGGTCTGTACTTCTTTGCAACTGCTTTACTGTCAACTTTGCGGAGTGGGGATATGTCTGTTGTTTTTAGTGACTGTGGGATGATTCCTGTGTCCATGCTCTTTCTCCGTGGAATGCTGAAGGCACGTGACAGGGCCTTCTTGCAGTTCTTATATATATATATAATTTGACTTTTTAATGATAATTATACAGCTGAAGAATTTCCCACGAATTACTAACAAGAAAGAGCAAGTACCCAGTAAACTTTCACTTATTATTATTATAATAAAAAATGAAGTACTAAGCGGCTTTCACTTAGTTATATACTGATTCTTGTAACGTTCGTAAATGCACTATGGCCTTTGTTATTCTGCACAATTTCTCCCTTTTCCCCTGTTATTGATTTTTTTTTACATATCTTCTATCATTATCAAATTCATTACGCTCATATTATTGTGGTACTAATGAATTAAACTTAGCCCCCGCGGCCTTCATAGTTGTTGGTGATTTCAACATTGCACCAGACACCCATCTTACCTTAAATACTAGAAGACTGAAGAATATGATTCCTTTAACTCTCCACATGACTGATGTGTCTCAGGAGTCACTGTTCTTCCTCCTACTCAAGTAACTACACGTGTGTAAATCTAAGACTGTTAAGAAGCCATTGAAACACTTAAATATCACAGGTAGTGTAGCACACACTTACTCCCACCTCACAAACTCTCACTCTACTGACTCGTACTTCCACCTGACAAGCAGAGTCATGGCTGGAACCACACGTTGCCACACACGTATTCTTGTCTCTCACTCCATTCGTCGAGTGCGTAAAAACTAAGTTTAGTCTTCAAGAGACTAGCTTACTGCACGTATCTACCTGTTAATAATAATACAAAAGACAACGTTACGGGTTATCACTCAAAATAATATATACATAAATATATATAAATATGCACTAGCTACAAACACAGGCCAGAAAAACATGACATCAGAGTTACTCGCTCTAGTCTTGTGTTTAGGTGAGATCTAAAATAATAAAGGCATCCTCTATGTTCTCTAAAAAACATATCCCAACCAGGTAGTACTGTACATTATCAACTGCTTACGTGCATTGTACACACAACGTGTGTATAAATGAAAAGAGAGAAGATATATGTAAGTGTGCACAGAAGGATTGTGGTAGAGCAGTCATGCGCTTCTTAGTACAATCATACCTGCTGGTACTGCAGACACCCTCCACGACTGCTGGTACTGCAGACACCCTCCACGACTGTTGGTACTGCAGACACCCTCCACGACTGCTGGTACTGCAGACACCCTCCACGACTGCTGGTACTGCAGACACCCTCCACGACTGCTGGTACTGCAGACACCCTCCACGACTGTTGGTACTGCAGACACCCTCCACGACTGCTGGTACTGCAGACACCCTCCACGACTGCTGGTACTGCAGACACCCTCCACGACTGCTGGTACTGCAGACACCACCCACGACTGCTGGTACTGCAGACACCCTCCACGACTGTTGGTACTGCAGACACCCTCCACGACTGCTAGTACTGCAGACACCCTCCACGACTGCTGGTACTGCAGACACCCTCCACGACTGTTGGTACTGCAGACACCCTCCACGACTGTTGGTACTGCAGACACCCTCCACGACTGCTAGTACTGCAGACACCCTCCACGACTGCTGGTACTGCAGACACCCTCCACGACTGTTGGTACTGCAGACACCCTCCACGACTGCTGGTACTGCAGACACCCTCCACGACTGCTGGTACTGCAGACACCCTCCACGACTGCTAGTACTGCAGACACCCTCCACGACTGCTGGTACTGCAGACACCCTCCACGACTGCTGGTACTGCAGACACCCTCCACGACTGCTGGTACTGCAGACACCCTCCACGACTGCTAGTACTGCAGACACCCTCCACGACTGCTGGTACTGCAGACACCCTCCACGACTGCTGGTACTGCAGACACCCTCCACGACTGCTGGTACTGCAGACACCCTCCACGACTGCTGGTACTGCAGACACCCTCCACGACTGCTAGTACTGCAGACACCTCCACGACTGCTGGTACTGCAGACACCCTCCACGACTGCTGGTACTGCAGACACCCTCCACGACTGCTGGTACTGCAGACACCCTCCACGACTGCTGGTACTGCAGACACCCTCCACGACTGCTGGTACTGCAGACACCCTCCACGACTGCTGGTACTGCAGACACCCTCCACGACTGCTAGTACTGCAGACACCCTCCACGACTGCTGGTACTGCAGACACCCTCCACGACTGCTGGTACTGCAGACACCCTCCACAACTGCTGGTACTGCAGACACCCTCCACGACTGCTGGTACTGCAGACACCCTCCACGACTGCTGGTACTGCAGACACCCTCCACGACTGCTAGTACTGCAGACACCCTCCACGACTGCTGGTACTGCAGACACCCTCCACGACTGCAAGTACTGCAGACACCCTCCACGACTGCTAGTACTGCAGACACCACCCACGACTGCAAGTACTGGAGACACCACCCACGATTGCAAGTACTGCAGACACCCTCCACGACTGCTGGTACTGCAGACACCCTCCACGACTGCTGGTACTGCAGACACCCTCCACGACTGCTGGTACTGCAGACACCCTCCACGACTGCTAGTACTGCAGACACCCTCCACGACTGCTAGTACTGCAGACACCCTCCACGACTGCTGGTACTGCAGACACCCTCCACGACTGCTAGTACTGCAGACACCACCCACGACTGCTAGTACTGCAGACACCACCCACGACTGCTAGTACTGCAGACGCCCTCAACTATTGTATGAATATATGTCCAGTATATATATATATATATATATATATATATATATATATATATAATCTTCTTTCAACAAACCGGCAGTATCCCACCGAGGCAAGGTTACCTAAAAAGAAAAACAAAAGTATATTTTTTTAGCTTTAGTAATGTATACAGGAGAAGGGGTTACTAGCCCCTTGCTCCCGGCATTTTAGTCGCCTTTTACGACACACACGACTTACGGAGGAAGAATTCTGATGCTCATTTATATACTATGACTGAAGAATGATTCATCTGATCGACTTCAAGTATTAATGATGATGCATTTTGTACGTTCAGTCGGTGTAGGTGCAAATTTAAAATTTTACTGAAGATGTTAAAAAAAAAGGGAATCTTTGGAATCGGATCAGCAACAGAAGATGATGACCTTTTCTGACCACTTCCAACTTTCAGCTGCGTAAATTTAACTTTGCCAGTTTTATTAAATACATCATTACCCATGTACTCCCTAGAGAACGCTTCTTTTGAGTGCATTAAACTCTAAACGCCGATGTATCTTAACTGGAAGTAGTTTTATTTTCATTTTGGGCTGTGTGGATGAAATGTGCCATTTTTAAAGAAATTTCATTAAATTAGATTTTCTGAAAAAAATCAAATATTTTTTCTTATCGGATTGTGGAGAATTTAAAGAAATCGCGTTTTTAGGCTGTTTTTAAATTTAGAAAGGATAGACTTTTCCATTTTCAGGATATGAGACACTTGACAATATTCCAGTCGCATGCATTGACGCACAGGAGGCGAGGTTCAGACACTACTTAACTTTCTGCTGTAACTTACTGATAAGATTTAAATAATATATTACAAGGACCCCCAATGGAAATAAGTCACTTTGACTTTTTGGGGTTACCTGGAGTTTACCTGGAGAGGGTTTCGGGGGTCAACGCCCCCGTGGCTCGGTCTGAGACCAGGCCTCATGGTGGATCAGGATCTGATCAACCAGGCTGTTACTACTGGTTACCCTAAGTAATTTACACATAGGTTACTATGTATGATAATTGTAATGTGAACCTGTACCTAATAAACTTATTAACATAGCTCTCAAGGACTGTACACCAATATAGATTATCTAGCAGTTTGAAATTCACCTGAGAGATTGTATGGTTTACCTAAGAAATATAAATTACATGTCACTTTGAGACCTATCTTGTCAGCCTTTGGCACTTTTAGCTACAATTATGAGAAATTCTTTGCTCCCGTGTTAGAGCCACCTACACTTAATTAATTGACTAAATAATTCTTTTTATTTTTTTTTTTGTGGAGGAAATTATGAACTTATATATTGGATACTCTGTTATCATGGCCAAGCTTTGATATAGAGTCTCTGTTTACCAATATACCTCTATTATAAAAGGCAGCAATTTGTGCCAGTTATTTGTTGAATATGTTTTGGTAGACGGACTTAAGAAAAACCAACTGGGTTCTTCGTGAAATTGTTTGTCTGTGACTATTTTTATACTCAAAGTTCAGCTTTTGATGGATTTGCAAAGGTTTCTTCACTCATACCTATCCTTGTTATAACCTGTCTTGTAGACATCACAATTATGATGGTTATCCCAACTTCAGAAGCCTTTTCCCTCTTCAAAGTACAGGCACTGTACTCCCCACCTCCAGGACTGTAACATTCTCACCCATCCTTCAGAGTACAGGCACTGTACTTCCCACCTCCAGGATTGTAACATTCTCACCCATCCTTCAGAGTACAGGCACTGTACTCCCCACCTCCAGGACTGTAACATTCTCACCCATCCTTCAGAGTGCAGGCACTGTACTCCCCACCTCCAGGACTGTAACATTCTCACCCATCCTTCAGAGTACAGGAACTGTACTTCCCACCTCCAGGGCTCAGTTTCGGGTAACCGGTTTTCTTGAAACCTTCATATATGTTACCTTGCTCAAACTTCAACAGCACGTCAAACTTAAATCACCTGTCTCCACTTTGATTTAACACGCTCACACACGTCTGCAGGATGATCAGCCCTCGCCATCCTATGAAAACGTCTTGTGACCCAGTACTGGGTCATCAACAATATTTTAGAGAACCCAACTCTAGGGGACAACTTAAATTGCTTAGCCTAATTCTGTTGGCTGTAGTGTAAATTAATCTTCGCAGAAAAGTGGCAAGTAAAACTCAGCGTAGACGTATAATTAGTATTGACCTGAGAAAATAAAAATCATCTTAGCATTTTTATATTAAATAATATATCATTTTTCCATAGGTAACATTTAGGAGTTTGGTTAGCAGAAACCTAAAGCAAATATAACAGAGCACGCAGCGTTTACAATATGGCTAATAAAGTTATTGGCTTCATATCCAAAAGAAAAGGTAACAGAATCCAAATGGTTATACTGCATTACAACTCTGTGTTGCACAGGGTGTCGTGTGATTCTGGAATCGTGGGATAAAATAAGAAATTTATGATTTTTATATTTATGCAGTAGCCATGATGTCTTTAAGTACGTAAATCAAACTCTATTCGTAGGAAATCAAAGTCAGATAACACACACACATGTGTGTCATCGGCGCGTTGTTGTTGTAATTATGTCATGCAACTGATTGCACATTATTTTATTCAACAAGTTAAACAGGACTTATAAAATCTGAGACAATCAGATTTGAGTCGAGGGAGAGGAGGGTAGCATCGATTTCTTCGATAAAAATCCCTTCAACAAATCGCCCAAATCAATGACGATTCAGTTCTTACCTGGAGTTTACCTGGAGAGGGTTTCGGGGGTCAACGCCCCCGCGGCCAGGTCTGAGACCAGGCCTCATGGTGGATCAGAGTCTGATCAACCAGGCTGTTACTGTCGGCCGCACGCAAACTGACGTACGAACCACAGCTCGGTTGGTCAGGTACTGACTTTAGGTGCCTGCCCAGTGCCTTCTTGAAGACAGCCAGGGGTCTATTGGTAATCCCCTAATGTATGCTGGGAGGCAGTTGAACAGTCTTGGGCCCCGGACACTTATGGTGTTGTCTGTCAGTGTACTCGTGGCGCCCCTGCTTTTCATCGGGAAAATGTTGCATCTCCTGCCGAGTCTTTTGCTTTCATAGGGAGTGATTTTAGTATGCAGGTTTGGTACCAATCCCTCCAGGACCTTCCAAGTGTATATTATCATATATCTATATCGCCTGCGTTCCAGGGAATACAGATCAAGGACCTTCAACCGTTCCCAGTAATTTAGGTGCTTTATCGTACTTATGTGTGCTGTGAAAGTTCTTTGTACACTCTCCAGGTCTGCAATGTCGCCAGCCTTGAAGGGGGCTGTTAGTGTACAGCAATATTCCAGCCTAGAGAGAACAAGTGATTTGAAGTGTGTCATCATGGGCTTGGCGTCCCTAGTTTTGAAGGTTCTCATTATCCATCCTATCATTGAATGTGTTTCTATGAAAAATGTTTTTGCACAATGGTTGAGTGGGATCTCTTGTTCGCAGTCTTATCCTATATTACCTTATTTGTACAGGACAGAGGACAGTAGTGTGTAGTTATTTATGTGAGTTACAAAGCTATAAAGCCACTTGTGTTAATGAGTTACTTTGTATCGATGGTCCAGTCAGGTAACCTTGCAGAAAGAAAACCATAAAAAATCCGACAACCACTAATGGTATTTCCTTTCGAGGGATACCTACTGATATGTTTTGGGTTGAAAGAATATTCCATTGGTCTATAACAGTGCAACGAATGAAGCCGATTGTTTTTAACTGCAAATATACCAACCGTTGGCTAACACCCGGGTACCTACCTAGTGTTGAGTGAACAGATGTAAGGAAACGTACACAGTGTTCCCGGTGGTTATAGACACAGGGTGTGCTAGCGTCCTAACTTACTACTCGGGTATAAGAATTACTCTGAACAACTGCTACAGTATTTCATAACGAGATAGAACAATTAGTTTCCCATTATGATCCATGATTATATTACTGAGTGAGCTTAATATTTATGAGGAATTTAAAATGTTTGGTGGGTGTGCAGCGGTCAACTAGCACACCCAGGTTGCCACCTGTGTTAGGGTACAACCCACATCCTTCAGATGTGGTGCTACTACTTGCTACCAGCCGGTCTGGAGTTTTGAGACTCTCTGATCGCGGGTTCTAACCCCACCCGTGGTATGGTTTAAAATTAATATCCTTTTTATGAAGTGTAAACTGTTCCCATATTTTTGCAAATAATGTTAAAAAATATATTCACTTTGCTTAAATAGACTAGGTGGTGGTGTGCTAGATGTAACTCACTTTACTTTATTTATATTGTATCCCCTTTTATTGTAACTGATTTTTACACAGCTGAGTTTCTTAGCTGTTTTATTCTTTAAGGTTTAAATAATAGGGTATTACAAGGACCTCAATACGTCACTCTGACTTTTTTTTTTGGTTATCCTAGGTAATTTACTCTATATATGACTATTGTATTTACATGCACCTGTACGTAAATAAACTTTATAAGTGAGGAAAAATGATGACAGGAAAATAGCGACACCAGTCGTTCATAAACTCCTCTACAATTTAAGAACATCATAACTAGTCAAATCTTCGTTAAATGTATCGTGTTGAAAAACAGTGAGAGTTATTCAGTGTGACTATTAACTGCAAAAAAGAGAAGGAAAATACATGTCCCAGGTGAGGCTCGAACTCACAACCTCGGCATGGCTCAGACACTGTCGTATAAGTACCGCGCGCTAACCGATTGCGCCACTGGGACGTGGTCACTGACGGCCAATATATCCACTTTGAGGCGTTTGCATTCTGAAGATATGTGAATCATGGCCATGTAAATTAAAATTTAGGCTGTGGATACATAACAATTTTTTTTTTACAATGGCTAAGGGCACACATTTTATGTGCATATAGGAAGTAAATTATGTGTATTTAACATAGGTTAAAGCAATAAAAGAAAATTATTTGACCTATTTTCATAGGGGTACCTGATAATTACAGTTAGGCATATAAATACATACATGCCGTCAGTTATAATGTATCTTTAACAATATTAACAATTCAGAGTAAAATAGCAAGAATAATCTAGATCAATGCTACATTAAGAATACAGTATGTTCGCAATAAAATAAATCGTTTTCTTTGTCTTTAGATTCATTTATTAAATATTCTATAAGATTTTATAATACCCTTGCTGATATTTCTAGATAAGATTAGATATGTTAAGCTAAATTTAGGTTTACAGCATAAGGTTCTATAGTTTAGTAGCTTTATTAGGCACCCAATGCCCATCACGAAGGCGGTAGTCAAAAATTTAGTGACTGTCCGGGGACTGGGCCCAAATGTTTTGATAGCACAGCAAGTTACAGTGGTATTAACTATTTATTAGTTTATGATCTACATACAGTCGTAATGAGGTCTTCGTGTACATATGAATTGTCTCAAAAAATACATTGTAGCTTATATGTGGTTATGAGTTTTTTTTAATAGCCACTATTTTTAAAACTATCTTAAGTGCTGGCTTCAATAACTACTTAAGTTTATTTCTCTCATCCACAGCTCAAGTGCCAAACTAGTACTCTCCTGTATCCTTTCTGTCATGGTTAGATATTTTCATTACGTTATCTATATCCTCTTTATTTATTCCTGTCTTCCATTTATACACTTAATTTTTTTACATTTCTCTGAATTCGTGATTTTTTCCCTCATTCCGGTACATAATGATGCAATGTGTGGCAATAGGCCCTCTGGCTTTTACAAAGTTTGTGTACACAAAATTTAAATTTTAAGGTGTCCCGTAGGTCGATCGCTAGCGCACTCAGCTCACACACACTGAGGTCCGGAGTTCAAATCTCCGGTACAGCTGGAAACCAATAGGGGCGTGTTTCCATAAGACACCTGCTGTCCATGTTCACCCATCAATATAAAATGGGTACCTGGGTGTTAGTCGACTGGTGTGGGACAAAACTGACCTAATTTGCCCGAAATGCTCAGCATAACAAGCGGCCTTCAATATAGTAGTATGTCATTGATGTCAGCTAGGCCTGTATACCTTGTACTTGTACTTGTAGAAATAAAGATATTATTGTCTTCCAGTGGACTATGCAGACAAGACTGTTGTGACGGTCAAGCAATTGCAATAGGCAGAAGCGACCTCTCTCAAACCCATGATGCGTTATGAAACTTGTGATTCCTCGTAGTTAGTAATTTTGCTTCTTAAAATTCTTTCAAATATTTTGGTAATGCGAAACGTCAACGAAATGGGTCAATATTTTTTTTGATAGCTTTATTGACACTTGTTGAGTAGGACTAAATCGTGGGTTTTTAGTGATCGTAGGACGACTCTTGTGTTAAGGCTCTTTCTCCATAGAAGGTTAGTTAGTTTGATATCTTTATTATGCACCCCATACCCATGGTGTGGGCGGTAGTCAAAAGATTACAGAGGTACATAATGGGTCCAGGGACTGGACCTCAAAGTTTGATAGCTGAGCATGTTACAAAGGTAATGAACTCAGATGGTCACAATCATGACAAGTTACAAAGGTATCTGCAGATTACAGAGGTATATATAGGGTCCAGAGACTGGGTCCCAAAGTTTTGATAGCTGAACAAGGTACAATGGTAATGAATTCACTAGTTACAAGGTAATGAATCATGTAAGTAAATTTACTTACGTCTGTACATGGTTGCAATCGATAGAAGGCGGAGACGGTTTTGATTTCTTTCAATTCTTAATGAGTATGGAGTTTTATGAGTTCGGGCCTTGGGCAAGGTGCATGGGCATGGTATTAGTGACTTCTTCATAGACGAGTGGGGTTAGGGTTACGTCAGAAATTGCTCCAAGGAAATTAAGCTATTTTCTCCTTCCTTGGATCAAAACTTATTACCTCCCATTCTCCAAGCACTGCTTGGCCCTATGAGTTTAGAGCTTTCCTATTAATATAATAAAAATTATCCTTCTAATATGGAAAAGCAGTCAGCAACTTGGGTGGGGTGTGAGTAAGTTTATTCAGGTACACACAAATACAGTTACATAGATTACCATACATAGCAGCATATGTGTAGAGAACCCAGGATAACCCAAAAAAGTCAGACAGTGACTTATTTCCATTGGGGTCCTTAAGCGAGTGGCTCTGCTGGCGTTCAGGGTCCACCTCCAATAATTGACATTATTACATTCATGAAGGTTACCTGAAGATGATTTCAAAGGTCACCGCCTCCGTGTTCTTCCTCCAGACCAGGAGAGAGCGGTAAACCGGTTAGGGGTCATACAGAGCCGGGGAATAGGAAGCCTAGTTGGCAAAGCTCACGCTTCACACGCTGAACATAGGGTCTGTTTCCCTATACGTACCTGTTGCCCAATGTTCACCCATCAGTAAAATGGATACCAGGGTGTTAGTCGACTGGTGTGGGTCGCATCCTGGGACGCACAAGGCTTTCTATACAATAGTATGTCATTGATGTTAGCTAGGCCTGTATACCTTGTACATGCACTTGTAGAAAATAAAGATATAGTAAAAAATCAAATTCATCAGTCCGAGATAAGGAAGGGTTGCTCATATTCTTTGGATTAAGAACCCTTTAGCAGCATCAAGGTATCCCCTCCCTTTTGAATTCAAGCTATGTAATTGCTGTTTTATCCGGCGAAATAATCCTTGTTCCCTCCCCAATTACCCTTCCTAGTATGTCCTCCGGGGAAGTAAATAAGTAATGCTATCTCAGGAGTGTTTAATTAGGCTTCACACATGTTAATATTAAATTTAGGCCCTGGTCTGAACTTACGCATTATATTAGTGTATAAAATACTGGCATGTTATGTATACCCAGGCAGTTAGTTTAATATCTTTATTATGCACCCCATACCCATCCTGTGGGCGGTAGTCAAAAGATTACAGAGGTACATAATGGGTCCAGGGACTGGGCCCCAAAGTTATACTGACAAGTTACAGGTAATACTAGTAGGTGTTAACCAAGTACAAGTATAGTCAGGTAATGAACTCATGACAAGTTAAGGTAATGAACTAGATAGTCACAATCATGACAAGTTACACAGGTTAGTTTAGTATCTTTATTATGCACCCATACCCATCCTGTGGGCGGTAGTCAAAAGATTACAGAGGTACATAATGGGTCCAGGGACTGGACCCCAAAGTTTTGATAGCTGAGCAAGTTACAAAGGTAATGAACTCACAAGTTACAAAGGTAATGAACTCACAAGTTACAAAGGTAATGAACTCACATTACAGGTTGAACAAAGTTACAAGGTAATGAACTCACAAGTTACAAAGGTAATGAACTCAAGTTACAAAGATGAACTCGTTACAAAGGTAATGAACTCACAAGTTACAAAGGTAATGAACTCACAAGTTACAAAGGTAATGAACTAAATCAAGTAATAATCAAAGTCAGGTAATGAACTCACAAGTTACAAAGGTAATGAACTCACAAGTTACAAAGGTAATGAACTCACAAGTTACAAAGGTAATGAACTCACAAGTTACAAAGGTAATGAACTCACAAGTTACAAAGGTAATGAACTCACAAGTTACAAAGGTAATGAACTCAAGTCAAGTTACAAAGGTAATGAACTCACAAGTTACAAAGGTAATGAACTCACAAGTTACAAAGGTAATGAACTCACAAGTTACAAAGGTAATGAACTCACAAGTTACAAAGGTAATGAACTCACAAGTTACAAAGGTAATGAACTCACAAGTTACAAAGGTAATGAACTCACAAGTTACAGGTAAGAACTACAAGTTACAAAGGTAATGAACTCACAAGTTACAAAGGTAATGAACTCACAAGTTACAAAGGTAATGAACTCACAAGTTACAAAGGTAATGAACTCACAAGTTACAAAGGTAATGAACTCACAAGTTACAAAGGTAATGAACTCACAAGTTACAAAGGTAATGAACTCACAAGTTACAAAGGTAATGAACTCACAAGTTACAAAGGTAATGAACTCACAAGTTACAAAGGTAATGAACTCACAAGTTACAAAGGTAATGAACTCACAAGTTACAAAGGTAATGAACTCACAAGTTACAAAGGTAATGAACTCACAAGTTACAAAGGCAATGAACTCACAAGTTACAAAGGCAATGAACTCACAAGTTACAAAGGCAATGAACTCACAAGTTACAAAGGCAATGAACTCACAAGTTACAAAGGCAATGAACTCACAAGTTACAAAGGCAATGAAGTCACAAGTTACAAAGGCAATGAAGTCACAAGTTACAAAGGCAATGAAGTCACAAGTTACAAAGGCAATGAACTCACAAGTTACAAAGGAATGAACTCACAAGTACAAGGTAAGAATCTGTATAAATTTACTTACGTTTATACATGGTTACAATCATGAACAAATTATAAAGTAGTTACAAAGGTAATGAGCTCCAGGTAGAGCTGGTAACAATTATTTCTTGTTGAAAAAATTAGTTCTGGGAAATATTAGCAAAAATAATACATTGATTTTGACAAAAGTGATAAGTCAGGCTGTTACATTTATGGGAAGGCTAAACCCGTATTGACTATATAACGCCTGGAGAAAAAATGTAAGATTATTTAGGCGCATGAACACATAGGTACAATTATCCTTCATAGTGTAAATTACCTAGAATAACCTCAAAAAGACAGACACTGACTTATTTCCATTGGCATTCAGGTTCCGTCGAAGGAAAAAGAGGGAAGGTCCAATACATTGGATCAAGAGCCCCTCACGGGCATTACGGAAGCTCCCATGAGGGGTGGCACATCAGATTTAAGCAACAGTTAATAACATATAAACCCGCTGGTCCCATATCTACCGCTGGCTGAAGGTAAGAAGGTTAAGTTAAGTTAGGTAACTTTGGTTGAGTTTCTATAGATTAGGTTAGGTTTTTTGCCATTTCCACAAAATAAACCCACTTGGGTTATCCTAAGTAATTTAGACATGTGTTACTGTGTATGATAATTTATATATGTATCTGTACATAACTAAATTTATTTAGGCCTAATATTAGGCACTCAGTTTAATATATTATGCACCCCATACCCATCCTGTGGGCTATTAGGCACTTAGATATAAATTATCGATCAACACAGACCAGCACCTAAACTCAACTTTACTTCTCATATATAATTTTAAACTATTCACTAGTTATATATAGTAAATTATTGAAACTAGGTTAATCTAATAGTAAAAAAATGTGATTAATTTACATTGGGGTCCTTGAGCCAGGTAAAGGACACTTGATCCAAGGAACTGGAGCTAACGTTTCCTTCTTTGGATCAAACCTGGTTACCTACCATCTATTCCCCAGGCAGTGCTTGACCCGTATGGGTTTAGTTCGATTGGTAGCGCACTCAGCTCGCACACTGAGGTCCGTGGCTCGATCCCAGGTATCTGTGGAAACATTAGGACACGTTTCCTTAAGACACCTGCTGTCCATGTTCACCTATCAGCAAAATAGGTACCTGGGTGTTAGCAGACTTGTGTGGGTCGCATCCTGGGACAAAATTGACCTAATTTACCCGAAATGCTCTGCATAAGAATGGGATTTCTATATAGTAGTATGTCATTGTTGTCAGCTATGTATAGTATACGTTGCACATGTACTTTTATAAATAAAGGTTATTATAATGAGAGGTGTGGTTGGCGGTGTTTATATTCCTACAATAGAGGTGCGGCAGCCATTTGCAAGTACTTGAAGACTGCTTCACCTTCCATATCTTTGTGATAACTGAAGAGTTACTGCCGCATACACAAGTGTACTACCCTCATTACTGCCACTATGAATGGTTCAATAAAATGTAGGTATTTCTGGTTATGTATGGTTAAGGGTTTTGTTTTGCTGATTGTTGTCTTAAGATGTCTATGAGCAGGTCTTCCCGAGACGTCTACACCACAATTGTCCACTTCACAAACATCAATAAAAAAAATAATGATACTGCAGCAAGTTAACATCAGCTAAGAAATATTCTTATTGCAGAACTTTGGAGATGTGTAATAAATATGTCAGTCTTGTGAGAGAGTCCAACTTTAGCTCTCACGAACATTTGTGAGTATTAGTATTCCGGTTATTTAAGATGAAAGTCTGGGACACTAGTTTAAATAAGTTACATTACCTCTTGTTTTCATTACCATATTAAATCTATATATATATGTGTGTGTGTGTGTGTGTGGCCTCAAGGAATGCCAGTGATCTCACCGACATTACCAACAGTCAGGAGACGTCTCCGATGTTTTCTTTAATAATGATAATAATAATAATCTTTACTTATGTAAGGTCCCAGTGGAAATAAGTCATTTTGTCTGACATTTTTTGTTATCGTAGGTAATCTACGCATATGCTGTTAAGTATGATGATCTATGTAACTAATTCTGTGTACCTGAATAAACTTACTTATTTCTATTAGGGTCTTTTAATCTACCCCAGGTTGCAACCCACACCACTCGACTAAGACCCAGGTACCTACTTACTGCTAGGTGAACGGGCAGCAGGTGTAACGAAACATTCCTTTTACTGTAATTGATTTTTACACATTTGAGTTACTTAGCTGTTTTAATTTTCAAGGTTATAATCATGACTGATTCCTCTGTATCCTGCAGCTAAGCTTTAAATAATAAGATATTACAAGGACCCCAATGGAAATAAATTGCTTTGTCTGACTCTTTTGGGTTATTATAATAATAATAATAATGTCTTTATTTACTACAAGCACGTACAAGGTATACAGACCATAGTTAACATCAATGACATACTACTATATAAAAAGCAGCATGTTATGCAGAGCATTTCAGGCAAATTAGGTCAGTTTTGTCCCAGGATGCGACATACACCAGTCGACTAACACCCAGGTACCCATTTTACTGATGGGTGAACATAGACAACCGGTGTAAGGAAACACGTCTGATGTTTCCACCCCTTTGCTTGAATTGAACCCGAACCCTCGCCGTGTAAAGCAAGAGCTTTTGCTACCCGAATTTGCATGACAGTGTCCTCCATTGAAGACCGCAAGACTCCAGGCGGACATCAACCAAATCTTTAAGTTTGCTACAGAAAACAATATGAAGTTCAATGATGAGAAATTTCAACTAATATTCCGATATGGAAAACGTGATGAAATTAAAAGTACATCGGAATATAAAACAAATTTCAACCAACATCGAACTTAAGCAAAAGGAATCTTACAGGACTCAAGACACATGAGAAGAACTAAAAGCCATAAATAAAATTGAAAGAAACCCAAAATATTTCTTTTCTTAAGCCAAATTGCTGTATAACCCCTGTGGTTTAGCGCTTCTATTTGATTATAATAATAATAATAACTTAAGCCAAATCTAAGTCGAGAACAACATCCAGTAGTATTGGGCTCCTACTTAGACGAGATGGGTCCTACACAGATGACAGCAAGGAAATGAGTGAGCTACTCAAGCCCCAGTATGACTTGTTTTTAGCAGCTGCTAACCAGACTGAGAGTTGAAGACCTAAATGAATTTTTAATGAGCAAGACACAGAATTTGGTAGACACAAACCTATCTGATATTATCCTGACGCCATATGACTTCAAAAAGGCGATAAATGACATATCCATGCTCTCTGCCCGAGGCCCAGACTCAGAACTCCTTGTTCATCAAGAACTGCAAGAAACCTCTATAATGTGCTTATAACATCCTATGGAGAGGGGCCATGGACATGGGTCATCTCACAGCTGCTAAAAATAACAGACATAGCCCCACTCCACAAAGGGGGCAGTAAAGCAATAGCAAAGAACTACAGACCAATAGCACTAACATTCCATATCATAAAAATCTTTGAAAGGGTTCAAAGAAACAAGATCACCACTCATCTAGATACCCATCAGTTACACAACCCAGGGCAACATGGGTTTAGAGCAGGTCACGCCTGTCTGTCCCTACTACTGGACCACTATGACTAGGTCCTGGATGCTCTAGAACACAAACAAAATGCAGATGTAGTATACACAGACTTTGCAAAAGCCTTTGGCACGTGTGACCATGGTGTAATAGCACATAAAATACGTGATAAAGGAATAACAGGAAAAGTTGGTAGATGGATCTATAATTTCCTAACAAATAGAAAACAAATACAGTGGAACCTCGGTTTTCATTTTTAATTCGTTCCAGAGAGCCTGACGAAAACCAAATTCGACGAAAACTAAAGCTATACGTATTTCCCATAAGAAATACGTAATGTAAATCCAATTACAGTGGACCCCCGAGTATCGTAATTAATCCGTTCCAGGAGCTAGTACTTAACACAAAGTTTTCGAAATTCGAACCATTATTTCCCATAAGAAATAATGTAAATACAATTAATCCGTTCCACAAAAAAATATTCACCTACTAAATTAAAAACAAAAAATATATATATACATTTACTTACCTTTATTGAAGAGTTGCAGGCATCTGGAAGGTAGAGTTGCTGAAAGGGGCAGGGAGTTAGTGGTTGGAAGGGGAATCCCCCTCCAAAAGGACTTCAGGTGTCAAAGCCCTCTCTGGGGTTACTTCCCTTCTTGGTCTTTTAATGCCACTAGGACCAGCTTGAGAGTCACCAGACCCCTGCCTGGTGAAGTAACTGTCCAGAGTCCTCTGTTTCTGGCGTCCCTTCAACACTTTCCTGAAGTGCGACATGGCTCTGTCACTGAAGTGGCTACACAGAAGGCTCATTTCAGCTTGCTCAGGGTGGTGTCTTTCAACAAATGTCTGCAACTCATTCCACTTTGTACACATCTCCTTAAGCACTGAAGAGGGCACCTTCTTCTGTCTCTCATCCTCCTCCTTTGAAGCAATAACCTCAGCTGTGGTCTGTTGCTGTTCCAGATGAAGCTCTTGCAGCTCTTCAGTTGTTAGCTCTACCCTGTGGGCCTCCACCAACTCTTCCACATCCTCACCACTCACCTCCAACCCCAGGTTGTTCCCCAATGCCACAATAGTGTCCACAACAGGCACAGGGTCGTCAGAGTCAAGGTCAGGGTCAGCCTCAAATCCTTCAAAATCCCTCTGTTGGACACAACCTGGCCACAATGGTCTCCAAGCAGAGTTCAAAGTCCTGGAAGTCACTCCCTCCCAAGCCTTACCTATAAGGCGTATGCATTGCACAATGTTGAAGTGATCTTTCCAGAACTCTCTTAGGGTCAACTCAGTGTCCGAGGTCACTTCAAAGCACTTTTCAAACAGTGCTTTGGTGTACAGTTTCTTGAAGTTGGAAATGACCTGCTGGTCCATGGGCTGGAGGAGAGGAGAGGAGTGGTGTTAGGAGGCAAGAACTTCACTCTGATGAAATTAAACTTGTCAGACAAACACTCTTGCAAGTTGTGAGGGTGAGCAGGAGCATTGTCCAGTATCAGGAGGCACTTGAGTGGCAATTTCTTTTCAAAGAGGTATTTCTTCACAGTAGGGCCAAACACTCCAGTCACCCATTCCTTGAAAATCTCTGTAGTGACCCATGCCTTGGTGTTAGCCTTCCAATGCACACACAAATTATTCTTGTCAACACTGTGATTCTTGAAGGGTCTGGGATTTTCATAGTGATACACCAGTAAAGGCTTCACTTTAAAATCACCACTAGCATTAGAACAAAACATGAGAGTTAGCCTGTCTTTCATAGGCTTGTGTCCTGGCTGTGCCTTTTCCTCCTGAGTAATGTAGGTCCTGTTGGGCATTTTCTAACAAAACAGGCCTGTTTCATCACAGTTAAACACTTGTTGGGGGAGGAATTGTTCAGCCTCTACGAACCCCTGGAATTCCTGCACAAATTTTTCAGCTGCACGTTTGTCTGAGCTGGCTGCCTCACCATGCCTCACAACACTGTGTATTTCACTACGTTTCTTAAACCTGTCAAACCAGCCTTTGCTGGCTTTAAAATCACTTGCCTCACCACTGGTTGCAGGCATTGTCTTGACAAGATCTGCGTGCAACTTCCTTGCCTTTTCACAAATTATCGCCATGGAAACACTATCACCCGCTCTCTGTTTTTCATGGATCCACACCAACAACAACTTCTCAACCTCATCCACTGTTTTCGATCTATTTTTCGTTAACATATCAACCCCTTTTGCAACATTAGCTTCCTTGATCTCATTTCTCTTTGCCAGGATAGAGCCGATAGTAGAAGGGGTTTTGTTGTACATCCTGGCAAGATCACTCAGACGTACACCACTCTCATATTTTTCTATAATCTCTTTCTTCAGTTCGATGGTGTTCCTCACTTTCTTTACCACAGGGGTGCCACTAGGAAGCTTCTTTGGACCCATGGTGACTTATTTCACAGTGACAATCACTAAATCACCAAAAAAAACACCAAATGTAGTGTGAATGTTTGAAAGAGCGCGCTAGGTAATGTTCTCTCAATGGTAAACAACGCTTCACTGGCGGCGTCCTGCGTCCCGCGCAGGCGCGGAGCAGGCGGACAGGTCTAATACGTTACGGAACACGAGCGGTTTTATGATTCTCGAAGTCGTAAAAAGTTTACAAAACACGAAGTTTACGAAGTAAGAACCTTTCGAAACTCGGGGGTCCACTGTACAGTGGTACCTCGACTTTCGAACTTAATCCGTTCCAAGAGCTAGTTCTAAAGTCGAAACATTCTAAAGTCAAAGCAATATTTCCCATAAGAAATAATGTAAATCCAATTAATCTGTTCCAGACCCACAAAAATATTCACAAAAAAATACATTTTTTAAAGAATAACTATAGTTTTACATACACACATACATAGTGTATGTGTATGTAAAACTATAGTTTTACATACAATAATAAATTTGTGCATACAATAATAAATTTATAAATAAACAATATTTTTTTTTTTTTTTTATTAACACATCGGCCGATTCCCACCAAGGCAGGGTGGCCCGAAAAAGAAAAACTTTCATCATCATTCACTCCATCACTGTCTTGCCAGAAGGGTGCTTTACACTACAGTTATAAAACTGCAACATTAACACCCCTCCTTCAGAGTGCCGGCACTGTACTTCCCATCTCCAGAACTCAAGTCCGGCCTGCCGGTTTCCCTGAATCCCTTCATAAATGTTACTTTGCTCACACTCCAACAGCACGTCAAGTATTAAAAACCATATGCCTCCATTCACTCCTATCAAATACGTCACACATGCTTGCTGGAAGTCCAAGCCCCTCGCACACAAAACTTCCTTTACCCCCTCCCTCCAACCTTTCCTAGGCCGACCCTACCCCGCCTTCCCTCCACTACAGATTTATACACTCTCGAAGTCACTCTGTCTCGCTCCATTCTCTCTACATGTCCAAACCACCTCAACAACCCCTCCTCAGCTCTCTGGACAATCGTTTTGGTAATCCCGCACCTCCTCCTAATTTCCAAACTCCGAATTCTCTGCATTATATTCACACCACACATTGACCTCAGACATGACATCTCCACTGCCTCCAGCCTTCTCCTCGTTGCAACATTCATCACCCATGCTTCACACCCATATAAGAGCGTTGGTATAACTATACTCTCATACATTCCCCTCTTTACTTCCATAGACAAGGTTCTTTGTCTCCACAGACTCCGAAGTGCTCCACTCACCCTTTTCCCCTCATCAATTCTATGATTCACCTCATCCTTCATAGACCCATCCGCCGACATGTACATACAATAATAAATTTATAAATAAACATTTAAATAAACATTTAAAATGACATTTACTTACCTTTATTGAAGACTGTTGCTGGCATCTGGAAGATAGGGAGGAGGAGTGAGGGAGCACTTATTGTTTGGAAGGGGAATCCCCTTCCATAAAGACTATCTAGGGATACTTCCCTTCTTTGTCTTTTAATCCCACTAAGACCAGATTGAGAGTCACTGGACCCCTGTCGCACAAGATAACTGTCAAGAGTGCTCTGTTTTTGGTGCATTTTTAAGATGTCCCTAAAATGGGACATGGTTTTGTCACTGAACATTGTTTCAGCTTGCTCAGGATGGTATTTCTCCACAAAACTTTGCAACTCATTTCACTTTGCACACATGTCCTTAAGCAGTGAAGAAGGCACCTCCTTCACTTCCTCTCCCTCCTCCTCCTGTGAAGCAAGTTCCTCAACTGTGGTCTGATGCTGTTCCAGATGAAGCTCTTGCAGCTCGTCAGTGGTTAGCTCATTCTTCCCTGTGGTCCTCCACCAACTCTTCCACTTCCTCGCCACTCACCTCCAACCCTAGGGACTTCCCCAATGCCACAATACAGTCCACAACAGGCAGAGGGTCGGCAGGGTCAGGGTCAGCCTCAAACCCTTCAAAATCCCTCTGGAGGACACATTCTGGCCACAATTGTCTCCAAGCAGAGTTCATAGTCCTGGAAGTCACTCCCTCCCAAGCCTTACCAATAAGCCTTATGCAATGGAGGATAGTGAAGTTATTCTTCCAGAACTCTCTTAGGGTCAACTGAGTGTCCGAGGTCACTTCAAAGCACTTCAAACACTGCTTTGGTGTAGAGTTTTTTGAAGTTAGAAATGACCTGCTGGTCCATGGGCTGGATGAGAGGAGTGGTGTTAGGAGGCAAGAACTTCACTGTTATAAAACTGAAGTCTCTAGACAATAGGTCTACCAAGTTTGGAGGATGAGCAGGAGCATTGTCCAGTAACAGGAGGCACTGGAGTGGTAATTTATTTTCCAGGAGGTATTTTTTCACACTGGGCCCAAACACTTCATGGACCCACTCTTTGAAAATTTGCCTCGTGACCCATGCCTTATTATTAGCTTTCCACAACACACAATTTATTCTTGATGACATTGTTTTTCTTGAACACACTGGGATTTTCTGAGTGATACACCAGTAAAGGCTTCACTTTAAAATCCCCACTAGTGTTAGCACAGAACAAGAGAGTTAGCCTGTCTTTCATAGACTTGTGTACTGGCAGTGCCTTTTCCTCCTGCGTGATGTAGGTCCTCTTTGGCATTTTCTTCCAAAAGAGACCTGTTTTGTCACAATTGAACACTTTTTGGGGTTTGAATTTTTCAGTGTCTATGTACCCCTTAAATTCACTTATTAATTTTTCAGCTGCACGTTTGTCTGAACTTGCAGCCTCACCATGCCTTACCACACTGTGTATGCCACTAAGCTTCTTAAATCAGTCAAACCAGCCTCTGCTGGCCTTAAATTCACTATCAGCACTCATTGCAGGCATTTTCTTTATGAGATTGTCATGCAACTGCCTTGCCTTTCCACAAATGAGCGACTCTAAACACTATCACCTGCTATATGTTTATTGTTGATCCACACCAGCAACAAGTTCTCAACCTCTTCCACTGTTTGTGATCTATTTTTGGTTAACATGTCAACACCTTTTGCAACATCAGCTTCCTTGATTTCTCTTCGCCAGGATAGAAGCGATTGTTGATTTGCTTTTGCCAAACATCATGGCAAGCTCCACAAGTCACACACCACTCTTGTATTTTTGTATTAAGTCTTTCTTCACTTCTATGGTGTTTCTCACTTTTTTTACCAAAAGGGTCCCACTAGGAAGTTTCTCTGGGCCCATGTTGACTTATTTCACAGTCGCACTCAATAAACACGCACCAAACACAATGAATTAATTGTGAAATGTTTGAATGAGCATGCAGGGTAATGTTCACTCAAAGATAAACAAAGCCAGACTGACTCTCGACAGCTGTGCGGGGAGGCGCACAGGTGCGGAGGTCTGGTACGTGGTACAAAACGGGGCACAGTGCAAAACTCGGGACAAAATTTAGCTAAAAAAAAGGTTCTAAACTCGAAAAGTACGATACTCAGGGCATACGAAATTCGGGGTTCCACTGTATCAGAAATTCTTGAAATTAACCAGATTTTAAAGTCTCGGTCATAAAAAATAATTTAGATTGATAACCCTTTGTCTGATTAATGGCTCACTAAATGCCGAGTCATTTTGGGACTTCAGTATCTCACTGATTTTTTTGCTGTGTGTAAGTCCCATCTGGTTTTAGCAGGGGGTCCAATACTGGATGTTACAATAAACCCTCAATTAAACAGACCTTAATATAATGGGCCTTTAACCCTTTGACTGTTTTGGTCGTATATATACGTCATACGAGCCACTGTTTTGGCCGTATATACGTATACTAAAAAATTCTAGCGGCTTCAAATCAAGCGGGAGAAAGCTGGTAGGCTCACATATGAGAGAATGGGTACACACCCAGTGTGCGCTGTATAAAAAAAATCCTGAAGCCACAGTGCATAATGAGAAAAAAAATCCGACCGTGTTTTTGGATTAAAACGCAGACTTTGGGGTGTATTTTCGTATAGTATTTATGATTGTATTCTCTTTCATGGTCTGATTTGATAGAATGGAAAACATACTACAGAAATAGAGATGATTTTGACTAGGTTCTTGATAAAAACGACCTTGAAATTGAGCTCAAAGTAGGGGAAATGTTTGATTTTTGCCAATGTTTAAGAGTAAACAAATCACGCCACGCGTCCAATACACATCAACTGGCGAGTCTAATATTCTTTCACAAGTGCACTGATATTATTTATACCATTTTTACAATAATGCAATACAGTGGTCCCTAAGTTTTCGTGTATCTCTGTTTTCGTGTATTTCAGTTTTCGTGTAGTTTTTTCGTGGAAAATTACCCTCTGTTTTCGTATGTTCCCTCCGTTTTCGGAGGGAACCTGTCCACCAGTGCCGCGCACATACAAAGGCCGTAGGCCACCACCCACGCACCCCCCACGCACATTGCCACGCAGTCTAGCATTGTTTACGCTTGAGTGAACATCATCCCAGGAGTTTATACAAAATATTTATTAACAATT
>WNWK01000617.1:372500-417500 GCA_009830355.1 Cherax destructor | reverse complement strand
TATATATATATATATATATATATATATATATATATATATATAATTTTTTGTGTATGGAGTTGAAGATCTTGTGGTCATTTTTTGGGGAGGTTTTCTCTGAATTTGTGACTAACTTGGGTAAATTTGAGGTCGTTCTCGGTAAATTCAGACCAGTGAGTTTGGTCTACGAGTCAGGACTGCGAGTTAGACCTGTGAGCCAGACCTGTGAGTCAGAACTGTGAGCCAGACCTGTGAGCTAGTTTTGTGAGCCACACACACCTGTAAGCCAGGTCTGTGAGCCAGGTCGGAGTAGTGTTTGCTGTGTGAGGGTAAACATTGTGGAACATAAGTTGGGTAAGAATTAAGAACAACGAAACTTACTTTCAGAGGAGTTGCCCACCCCCACGCCAGTACACGCCCACGCCAGGACACGCCCACGCCAGGACACGCCCACGCCAGGACACACCCACTATACACACCCACGACAAGACACGCCAATGTCAGGACACACCCAGGACAAGACACGCCCACGCCAGGACACGACCACGACAAGACACGCCAATGTCAGGACACACCCAGGACAAGACACGCCCACGCCAGGACACGCCCACAAGACACGCCCACGACACAAAGTCTGGAAATATTTTTCATCCTTCTTGACTATGAACTTTTAATCTTAAATAACTTAACCGGGAGCACGTAAATCTCTTCCTATATCCTTCTCTTCCTGAAGTAGTTCCTTCTCCTCCTCTTCCTTATTTCTTCTTTTTCTTCGTTTACACCGAGAGTTCGCTTTCTCTTGTGTGGAGTTTCTGGCGTTTTAAGACTGAAGTCACGGCAGACGCTTCAGTCTTAATCGATCACACGACCTTGAACTCTGACCTCCCTTTCTTCCCCCAACCCCATTGACCTCCAAGGCAAGACGCGCTCGCCACCTCTCACCCTCTGACCTCCAAGACGCGCTTAGTCATATTCGCCTCACAGTTATCTGTGGGAGGAGTTATCCATCTGTAGCGTGCAGTGCACAGTCAGCCATCCACGTACAGAGACACGGTCCACAGCCAGCCTTACGCACAGTCTTACACGTACAGATACAGTCCACATTCATATTTACACGTAGAGACACGGTCTTACACAGATAGAAAGACATAGTCTATAGTCTGCCTTACACAGACAGACAAGGTTCATAATTATCTTTTCACATATAGGCACGGTCCTCACGTCACAGCCTGAGACACGGTCCTCCGGTCACAGCCTCACAGACACGGTCCTCCGGTCACAGCCTCACAGGCACGGTCCTCCGGTCACAGCCTCCAGACACGGTCCTCCGGTCACAGCCTCACAGACACGATCCTCCGGTCACAGCCTCACAGACACGGTCCTCAGGTCACAGCCTCACAGACACGGTCCTCAGGTCACAGCCTCACAGACACGGTCCTCCGGTCACAGCCTCACAGACACTGTCCTCCGGTCACAGCCTCACAGACACGGTCCTCCGGTCACAGCCTCACAGACACGGTCCTCCGGTCACAGCCTCACAGACACGGTCCTCCGGTCACAGCCTCACAGACACGGTCCTCCGGTCACAGCCTCACAGACACGGTCCTCCGGTCACAGCCTCACAGACACGGTCCTCAGGTCACAGCCTCACAGACACGGTCCTCAGGTCACAGCCTCACAGCCACTGTCCTCAGGTCACAGCCTCACAGACACGGTCCTCCGGTCACAGCCTCACAGACACTGTCCTCCGGTCACAGCCTCACAGACACGGTCCTCCGGTCACAGCCTCACAGGCACGGTCCTCCGGTCACAGCCTCACAGGCACGGTCCTCCGGTCACAGCCTCACAGACACTGTCCTCCGGTCACAGCCTCACAGACACGGTCCTCCGGTCACAGCCTCACAGACACGGTCCTCAGGTCACAGCCTCACAGACACGGTCCTCCGGTCACAGCCTCACAGACACGGTCCTCCGGTCACAGCCTCACAGACACGGTCCTCCGGTCACAGCCTCACAGACACGGTCCTCAGGTCACAGCCTCACAGACACGGTCCTCAGGTCACAGCCTCACAGCCACTGTCCTCAGGTCACAGTCTCACAGACACGGTCGTCAGGTCACAGCCTCACAGACACTGTCCTCAGGTCACAGCCTCACAGACACGGTCCTCAGGTCACAGCCTCACAGACACTGTCCTCAGGTCACAGCCTCACAGACACTGTCCTCAGGTCACAGCCTCACAGACACTGTCCTCAAGTCACAGCCTCACAGACAGGGTCCTCCGGTCACAGCCTCACAGACACGGACCTCCGGTCACAGCCTCACTGACACGGTCCTCAGGTCACAGCCTCACAGACACGGTCCTCCGGTCACAGCCTCACAGACACGGTCCTCCGGTCACAGCCTCACAGACACGGTCCTCAGGTCACAGCCTCAGACACGGTCCTCAGGTCACAGCCTCAGACACGGTCCTCCGGTCACAGCCTCACAGACACGGACCTCCGGTCACAGCCTCACTGACACGGTCCTCCGGTCACAGCCTCACAGACACGGACCTCCGGTCACAGCCTCACTGACACGGTCCTCAGGTCACAGCCTCAGACACGGTCCTCGGTCACAGCCTCACAGACACGGTCCTCCGGTCACAGCCTCACGACACGGTCCTCGGTCACAGCCTCACAGACACGGTCCTCAGGTCACAGCCTCACAGACACGGTCCTCAGGTCACAGCCTCACAGACACGGTCCTCAGGTCACAGCCTCACAGACACGGTCCTCAGGTCACAGCCTCACAGACACGGTCCTCAGGTCACAGCCTCACAGACACGGTCCTCAGGTCACAGCCTCACAGACACGGTCCTCAGGTCACAGCCTCACAGGCACGGTCCTCAGGTCACAGCCTCACAGACACGGTCCTCAGGTCACAGCCTCACAGACACGGTCCTCAGGTCACAGCCTCACAGACACGGTCCTCAGGTCACAGCCTCAGACACGGTCCTCAGGTCACAGCCTGACAGACACGGTCCTCAGGTCACAGCCTCACAGACACGGTCCTCAGGTCACAGCCTCACAGACACGGTCCTCAGGTCACAGCCTCACAGACACGGTCCTCAGGTCACAGCCTCACAGACACGGTCCTCCGGTCACAGCCTCACAGACACGGTCCTCAGGTCACAGCCTCACAGACACGGTCCTCCGGTCACAGCCTCAGACACGGTCCTCCGGTCACAGCCTCACAGACACGGTCCTCCGGTCACAGCCTCACAGACACGGTCCTCGGTCACAGCCTCACAGACACGGTCCTCCGGTCACAGCCTCCAGACACGGTCCTCGGTCACAGCCTCAGACACGGTCCTCCGGTCACAGCCTCACAGACACGGTCCTCCGGTCACAGCCTCACAGACACGGTCCTCGGTCACAGCCTCACAGACACGGTCCTCCGGTCACAGCCTCACAGACACGGACCTCGGTCACAGCCTCACTGACACGGTCCTCAGGTCACAGCCTCAGACACGGTCCTCCGGTCACAGCCTCACAGACACGGTCCTCCGGTCACAGCCTCACAGACACGGTCCTCAGGTCACAGCCTCACAGACACGGTCCTCAGGTCACAGCCTCAGACACGGTCCTCCGGTCACAGCCTCACAGACACGGTCCTCAGGTCACAGCCTCACAGACACGGTCCTCCGGTCACAGCCTCAGACACGGTCCTCCGGTCACAGCCTCACAGACACGGTCCTCCGGTCACAGCCTCACAGACACGGTCCTCAGGTCACAGCCTCACAGACACGGTCCTCAGGTCACAGCCTCACAGACACGGTCCTCAGGTCACAGCCTCACAGACACGGTCCTCAGGTCACAGCCTCACAGACACGGTCCTCCGGTCACAGCCTCAGACACGGTCCTCCGGTCACAGCCTCACTGACACGGTCCTCAGGTCACAGCCTCAGACACGGTCCTCCGGTCACAGCCTCACAGACACGGTCCTCAGGTCACAGCCTCACAGACACGGTCCTCAGGTCACAGCCTCCAGACACGGTACTCAGGTCACAGCCTCACAGACACGGTCCTCAGGTCACAGCCTCACAGACACGGTCCTCAGGTCACAGCCTCACAGACACGGTCCTCAGGTCACTGCCTCACACACGGTCCTCCGGTCACAGCCTCAGACACGGTCCTCAGGTCACAGCCTCACAGACATAATTTACTCGTTCAAGCCTATATTACGAAGTGTCACCTCTGACAAATCCTTAACGCCGTCTTGGTTCTGGAGCCTTGTACATTTGGATTTCGCAAGTAAGCTGGATTTCTAAGGTGCTGGAGTTCCTAAGGTAATGGAGTTCGCTAAGGTAAGCTGAGTTAGCTAAGGTAAGCTGGAGTTCGCTAAGGTAAGCTGGAGTTCGCTAAGGTAAGCTGGAGTTCGCTAAGGTAAGCTGGAGTTCGCTAAGGTAAGCTGGAGTTCGCTAAGGTAAGCTGGAGTTCGCTAAGGTAAGCTGGAGTTCGCTAAGGTAAGCTGGAGTTCGCTAAGGTAAGCTGGAGTTCGCTAAGGTAAGCTGGAGTTCGCTAAGGTAAGCTGGAGTTCGCTAAGGTAAGCTGGAGTTCGCTAAGGTAAGCTGGAGTTCGCTAAGGTAAGCTGGAGTTCGCTAAGGTAAGCTGGAGTTCGCTAAGGTAAGCTGGAGTTCGCTAAGGTAAGCTGGAGTTCGCTAAGGTAAGCTGGAGTTCGCTAAGGTAAGCTGGAGTTCGCTAAGGTAAGCTGGAGTTCGCTAAGGTAAGCTGGAGTTCGCTAAGGTAAGCTGGAGTTCGCTAAGGTAAGCTGGAGTTCGCTAAGGTAAGCTGGAGTTCGCTAAGGTAAGCTGGAGTTCGCTAGGGTAAGCTGGAGTTCGCTAGGTAAGCTGGAGTTCGCTAGGTAAGCTGGAGTTCGCTAGGTAAGCTGGAGTTCGCTATGGTAAGCTGGAGTTCGCTATGGTAAGCTGGAGTTCGCTAGGTAGCTGGAGTTCCTAGGTAAGCTGGAGTTCGCTATGGTAAGCTGGAGTTCGCTATGGTAAGCTGGAGTTCGCTATGGTAAGCTGGAGTTCGCTATGGTAAGCTGGAGTTCGCTATGGTAAGCTGGAGTTCGCTATGGTAAGCTGGAGTTCGCTATGGTAAGCTGGAGTTCGCTATGGTAAGCTGGAGTTCGCTATGGTAAGCTGGAGTTCGCTATGGTAAGCTGGAGTTCGCTATGGTAAGCTGGAGCTCGCTATGGTAAGCTGGAGCTCGCTATGGTAAGCTGGAGCTCGCTATGGTAAGCTGGAGCTCGCTATGGTAAGCTGGAGCTCGCTATGGTAAGCTGGAGCTCGCCAGGGTAAGCTGGAGCTCGCCAGGGTAAGCTGGAGTTCGCCAGGGTAAGCTGGAGTTCGCTATTGTAAGCTGGAGTTCGCCAGGGTAAGCTGGAGTTCGCCATGGTAAGCTGGAGTTCGCCAGGGTAAGCTGGAGTTCGCTATTTTAAGCTGGAGTTCGCCAGGGTAAGCTGGAGTTCGCCAGGGTAAGCTGGATGTCACTAAGGTAAGCTGAATACCATAGTTTACACGGAGAGGGTCATTGCCCCCTCGGCCTGATACCAGACCAGGTCTCTTGGTTGATGACCTAATCAGTCAGGCTGTTGCTGCTAGCATGTACCATCTTCAATGTTTTTTTTTTCCTACGCAGACGTTCGTTTTGCATTTTCAACACTACTACAAATCTTTTCTTGTTTGTCGGTGTGAGATCGCTTTGTACTCCTTCAATTGCTCGTTTGCGAAGCTTAAATCCTGACCACTGATTGAAGGTTAATTAATGCTGCAGAACTCCACTACACCGACATTCAAAAACACTTTCATCTCAAATATAATGATTAACATAAACTGCCAATGTACATACGCTGAGGAATATACACATCTGTGTGTATACTCCGCCGTACCCGTGAATTGGGGCTTTCAGCAAGCTTGTCCCGTCTCTTGCAATTCATCCATGTCTCGGTTATTGCAATATCTGTTTTCTGTGCATTGTATTAGTCTTAATTTATTGCATCTCTTGTTCTCTGTTGCTGGTTGTATAATAGATCTTGACCAGGCAATATACCAGGCCATTGTAGCGCTGACCTGGTTCTCTAGCACTCAGAATTCATTGTAGTGTTGGTTAGGGTTGCAGCGGAAGTGGGACGCCTCTTTTTTTCTTTTACACAACAGAGATTCAAAGGAAGTAGGAGGCCGAGCTGGAGACCTTGCACAGCAGGGGTTGGAGGCCGAGCTGGAGACCTTGCACAGCGGGGGTTGGAGGCCGAGCTGGAGACCTTGCACAGCAGGGGTTGGAGGCCGAGCTGGAGACCTTGCACAGCAGGGGTTGGAGGCCGAGCTGGAGACCTTGCACAGCGGGGATGGAGGCCGAGCTGGACCTGCACAGCAGGGTTGGAGGCCGATGGAGACCTTGCACAGCGGGGGTTGGAGGCCGAGCTGGAGACCTTGCACAGCAGGGGTTGGAGGCCGAGCTGGAGACCTTGCACAGCGGGGGTTGGAGGCCGAGCTGGAGACCTTGCACAGCGGGGGTTGGAGGCCGAGCTGGAGACCTTGCACAGCAGGGGTTGGAGGCCGATGGAGACCTTTCTCTCACAGCGGGGGGTGAAAACCAGCTAACCTCAATAATGCCCAACCAAAATTAAGTATAAATAACCGGATACTGCTTAGATTGTATGAGGCTTAACAGCGGTCTGTTTCCTGCATACAGGGAACCTCTCGTAACAACACTCAGCTCTCTTCAAGAGGGAGCCTCTTAGATTCCTCAATTCAGTTCTGATCAGGTAGATTTTAGTGTCTCACGTCTTGCTGCTGCTGCTGCTGCAACAGCCGGAAGCCCTGGCTGTACCGGGGACTACTCCCTGAATTGACATGTAGTTTAGCTAATCAAACTCTGCTCATCCTAAACGAACTTGTAAATAATTAGGAAAAAAAAAAGGCAGTTTTCCAGCAAGAGATGTGAAATCCAGTTCAAGTTTCACCTGACTGTGGTGGCTGTCAGGATAATACATTATCTGAATTTATAACCCTGGATAACCCAGCAAAGACCACCATTGTCATGTTTCCAGTGTACTCCCTCAGGTTCTCTCACCCAGGATGCAACCCACATCAGTCAACTAATTCCTAGGTTACAGGTACAGGTATCTAGTTAGAGCCAGGTAAACAGGGGCAGCTGAAGACTTGTTTTTTGAATGATGTTAGAGTGACCGAAATATTTTCATGTCTTTTTTTTTATTTTTTATATTATGAACTAATATGTGAGTTTTTATTTTCTGGTACATTTGTGTGTCATTGAAATTATATTGAGTTGGAATTCTAAAAATTTCACGTACGTGTATATTTAACTGTGTACCTGGAGATTATTCTAGGGATCATCGCCCCCGGCCGTCGTGTATACCTGGTGATCATTCCAGGGATCATCACCCCGCCATCGTGTATCCTGCTGATCATTCGGATCATCGCCCCCCCATCGTGTATACCTGCTGATCATTCCAGGGATCATCGCCCCCCGCCATCGTGTATACCTGCTGATCATTCCAGGGATCATCGCCCCCCGCCATCGTTATCCTCTGATCATTCAGGATCATCGCCCCCGCCATCGTATCCTGCTGATCATTCCAGGGATCATCGCCCCCGGCCGTCGTGTATACCTGGTGATCATTCCAGGGATCATCGACCCCCCCCCGCCATCGTGTATACCTGCTGATCATTCCAGGGATCATCGCCCCCCCCCGCCATCGTGTATACCTGCTGAT
Organism: Cherax destructor; assembly: GCA_009830355.1. Lineage (NCBI taxonomy): Eukaryota > Metazoa > Arthropoda > Malacostraca > Decapoda > Parastacidae > Cherax > Cherax destructor. Next base: position 409,741 of record WNWK01000617.1, on the reverse strand, counting down.
CATTCCAGGGATCATCGCCCCCCGCCATCGTGTATACCTGCTGATCATTCCAGGGATCATCGCCCCCCGCCATCGTGTATACCTGCTGATCATTCCAGGGATCATCGCCCCCGCCGTCGTGTATACCTGCTGATCATTCCAGGGATCATCGCCCCCGCCATCGTGTATACCTGCTGATCATTCCAGGGATCATCGCCCCCGCCATCGTGTATACCTGGTGATCATTCCAGGATCATCCCCCGCCATCGTGTATACCTGCTGATCATTCCAGGGATCATCGCCCCCGCCATCGTGTATACCTGGTGATCATTCCAGGGATCATCGCCCCCGCCGTCGTGTATACCTGGTGATCATTCCAGGGATCATCGCCCCCGCCATCGTGTATACCTGGTGATCATTCCAGGATCATCCCCCGCCATCGTGGATACCTGGAGATCATTCCAGGGATCATCGCCCCCGCTATCGTGTATACCTGGTGATCATTCCAGGGATCATCCCCCGCCGTCGTGTATACCTGGTGATCATTCCAGGGATCATCCCCCGCCATCGTGTATACCTGGTGATCATTCCAGGGATCATCCCCCGCCATCGTGGATACCTGGTGATCATTCCAGGGATCATCGCCCCCGCCATCGTGTATACCTGATCATTCCAGGGATCATCCCCCGCCATCGTGTATACCTGGTGATCATTCCAGGGATCATCCCCCGCCATCGTGGATACCTGGAGATCATTCCAGGGATCCTCGCCCCCGCCATCGTGTATACCTGGTGATCATTCCAGGGATCATCCCCCGCCGTCGTGTATACCTGGTGATCATTCCAGGGATCATCGCCCCCCCGCCATCGTGTATACCTGGTGATCATTCCAGGGATCATCCCCCCGCCGTCGTGTATACCTGGTGATCATTCCAGGGATCATCGCCCCCCGCCATCGTGTTACCTGCTGATCATTCCAGGGATCATCGCCCCCGCTATCGTGTATACCTGGTGATCATTCCAGGGATCATCCCCCCCGCCATCGTGTATACCTGGTGATCATTCCAGGGATCATCCCCGCCATCGTGTATACCTGGTGATCATTCCAGGGATCATCCCCCGCCATCGTGTATACCTGCTGATCATTCCAGGGATCATCGCCCCCCGCCGTCGTGTATACCTGGTGATCATTCCAGGGATCATCGCCCCCCGCCATCGTGTATACCTGGTGATCATTCCAGGGATCATCCCCGCCGTCGTGTATACCTGGTGATCATTCCAGGGATCATCGCCCCCGCTATCGTGTATACCTGGTGATCATTCCAGGGATCATCCCCCGCCATCGTGTGTACCTGGTGATCATTCCAGGGATCATCGCCCCCGCCATCGTGTATACCTGGTGATTATTCCAGGGATCATCGCCCCCGCCATCGTGTATACCTGGTAATCATTCCAGGTATCATCGCCCCGCCGTCCGGTCGAAAACCTTTACCCCTATTAATAGCTTGAGCAGCCAAGCTGTTGGTATTTGTTGCATGCAGTCCGGCGTATGCACAACAGCACGGCTGAGAAGGAAATTTTTGAGTAATCAAATTTTCTTTTCAAAACAGATATGTATCTGTTGGTTATTCCCTCCCAGTGTACTTATTGGTGATAGTACTGTCTTTTGAACCTCCAGTTGTGGCAGGGAATACTCTGGCCTGCCCTCCACGACTGCTTTGAGACAATTAAAATGTTGGAATTTATTCGACAGGTGAATGTTTTCTGTACATTCTCCAGATGTGCAATTCACCAGCGTGTAGAAATATTTCAGTCTAGAGAGTATCGTTCCTACTAACAACAACAATCTGGTTTATCAGACAGTCGACAGGAAGCCCTGCCTCAGGTCAGGCTGTGTGAGAGTGGAAAAAATCTGGTCACAGGCACGTCACAGGTGTTGCTGTACACCAGAAATTAAGAAAACAAAGCGTTCATATCCAAATGAAAAATTAACCAATTTTTTTTTAGCATTCTGTAACGTTCAGCTTGAACTCGCATTGAACAGATGTACATATTTTTTTAATCTTCGTGTATTTCTTTCTTTGCAGTAAATGCAATTGAGTCAAATATAAAAACTAACTTGAATGAAAATTTCCCGAAGTATAAATTTTAGTCCATTCCGTCAAAAGACTATTAATTTTTATTTTATTTTCGTATTTATGGATTTGTTTGAATTGCGTTTTGATATCTGAACGACAGTTTTGTAGTTAAAATATATGTGAAATTTGTTTTGACGTAAGTTCTTTTCTTGAACAGAACTTGTTTCATACAGTGAAAAATGTTTCCTGTTTTTATAGACTAACTGAATAAGATGAAACAGTAGAACACAAGGCCGGAATGGAACGCAAAAAAAGAGGTTCTGGACTGGAATATAAGGAACGGACTGGAATGTGATACAAGGAATGGAATGTTGAGGTTAGACTGTTGAGAAAGAGAGAGAGAGAGAGAGAGAGAGAGAGGGATGGAGGGAGAGCAAGAGCGAGCAAGCAAGCAAAATATATTTTAAAAAAATTGCCTACTAGGCCACAATGGCTGTGAAAAAGATGACCGATGGGACTCGTGGTGGACGTACTTGTTAATAAAAGAAGGAATAGTCGCTACGTAGAACATTTCAGAGGTACAACGAAAGCAGGGAAAGATAAATAAGCCGGATAGAACTTCGTCTTCTCTCTGGAACTATTGCAGCGCAACAATAGCAAGGCATAGATTTCAAGAGCAATGTTTCGAACTTGTCGAGTAAGCAATGTTTCGAACTTGTCGAGTAAGCAATGTTTTGAACTTGTCGAGTAAGCAATGTTTCGAACTTGTCGAGTAAGCAATGTTTCGAACTTGTCGAGTAAGCAGTGTTTCGAACTTGTCGAGTAAGCAGTGTTTCGAACTTGTCGAATACAAGCAGTGTTTCGAACTTGTCGAATACAAGCATTGTTTCGAACTTGTCGAATACGAGCAGTGTTTCGAACTTGTCGAATACGAGCAGTGTTTCGAACTTGTCGAATACGAGCAGTGTTTCGAACTTGTCGAATACGAGCAGTGTTTCGAACTTGTCGAATACGAGCAGTGTTTCGAACTTGTCGAATACGAGCAGTGTTTCGAACTTGTCGAATACGAGCAGTGTTTCGAACTTGTCGAATACGAGCAGTGTTTCGAACTTGTCAAATAAGCGGTATTTCGAACTTGTCGAAAAAGCAACGTTCCGAACTTGTCGAATACAGGAACGTCTTACAAGCTAATGGTGCCCCCTGCAACTCGAGAAATGGGGCCGCTGGAAGGGTAGCAACTGGATGCAATGTCACTAGAAGGTAGGAACTCGAGGCTGTGTCTAATACTATTGCAATATGATCTCTGAAAGATGGAGGGACTCGACGAAGGTGTCTGGAGCAGAGTCTGAATACAACACCTGGATGGTTTTAACACGACGATGGCGTCTCTGAAAACATTAGAATTTATCCCGGGGAAGAAATGTGTTGGAGATGCTCACGTGTCGTGCTGAGGCTGGGTGCCAAGGTTCATGTGTCGTGCTGAGGCTGGGTGCTAGGGCTCGCCTGTCGTGCTGAGGCTGGGTGCTAGGGCTCGCCTGTCGTGCTGAGGCTGGGTGCCATCGTCCTGAGGCTGGGTACTAGGGTTCACATGTCGTGCTGAGGGTGGGTGCCAAGGTTTATGTGTTGTGTTGAGGGTGAGTGCTAAGTTTCATGCCATGTTCTGGAATAACCTAACGAACTCCACAACTTGACCATCTGCCTACAACACCTACAAACAGATGGCCAAATAGTAGAGAATACAGTATAAATAATTCTTTAGAGTGTGTCGTGGAAGGGCAGTTAGAAATAATTCACAGAATCACAAAATAGAAAATGATTTGTGAGTAATATTCTACAAAGCCTATCTTCTGAAGATTAGAGTAACTTAATAACAACCACAGTGTATGTTGGACTTGTAAATGTCAGAAGCAGCTCTCGCTGCCTCCTGGCAGTAAGAGCTGCTCATGCGGGGGATTTCCTGTTGGCTGTCCCAAATTCCTCCCTTGGCACACTCCTTGGCCCGCAGACCATCCGCACTATTGTTGCTCTTTTCCTTGCCGCTCCTGTCCACGCCGAACACAGGTGTATTTACGGCAGTGAATCGGCAGACCGATTCGGGTGCCATGGTCTTCTTTGCTGTAGATCTGAGGGAAAGATCGCAAAGCATGAAGAGGTTAATACATCATCAAGAGGAGCCCTGCAACAGCCGGATGCCCAGCAATAAGGGAACGACCTCAACAATGCGTCTAGATGGCATTACCCTGCAAGCCTGAACAGACGGCAAGCAGGTGGTGTGGGACCACACATGTGCATCCACATTGGCTGATACCTATCTCCAATACACCAGGGAGGAAAGAGGGGCAGCTGTCAGCTTCCAGGAGTCCCAAAAGTCTAGAAAATATGGCGAACTTACCCATTATTATGTTTCTTCCCATAAGCTCAGAGACGCTTGGCCCTTGGGGAAAGGGAGCATCTAAGTTCCATAAGAAGTTAGGAAAAACACTCATCAGGGCAACTAAGGATCCCAGTGCCTGTTGTGGAACAGTTTAGACCATGTAGACCATATTGGTCGGCTTGCGCATCGCCGCAAATACATGTATATTCCGTGTGAATTGGGGCAGCAAGGTTCAGAGCCACTGCAATACGGAGGGTCTAAGGGTCGAGGCGTGTTCCCATTACCGAAATGGGAACTGTTTGGAGGAAGTCCTCAGAGTGATGTGAACTCACAGCTAGGAGACAGGCAGTCTCCCTGTCTGATGTTACAGCCCTAAGCATGTTGGCAAGCATCTTTTCAGTGATGGGGTCATCCCAGCTTGATGGTACTGGCGTAGCTAGGGTCTTGTATTCCTGCTGAATCACTGAGGTTGTCCGGAAGAATTTGTTTTATTAACTCATTTGATGCTATGGAAGAGGATAAGAAAGCTGATAGGGCAATCTGGGAGGATTTGCGTACTCCCAGCCCCCCAAGCCTGACTGGAAGTGAGGCTTGCAACCACTGTCCATCTTCGAGGGAAAGATTCAATACACTCTCTAGCATGGTCTTGAGGAGAGAGTCATATTCCTTGAGTTTCGGACTGCTGAAGGCTAGGGAGCATCTCAGGAAGTATGTAAGTTTTGGGATGGACAGGCACCTGGTGAGTAGGTAGAAGGCATCATGTGTATCGATGTCTTTCATCCTACCTTCCATCGTCCTGAGGTCTGAGATTTTTTTTTCTAGGACCAGATCGATGCCATTGGGCCCAAGAGGAGCACCGAGGAGAGTGCTGTTGGCTGGATCAAGGGCTCGTGCCCCTGTTAAAACAGCACTAATGTTCTATATATATATATATATAACATATAACGTACTAGCACACTAGCCTAAGTCGTGTGCTAGTAAGTCGCACACCTTGATACTTGTGTAGGTAAGAATATTTTCGTGTCATTTATTTTTTAAAAGATTTGTTCGGCTTTGCGTTTGAACTTATCATTGGTGGGCTGATTAACAAACATGTAAACCGATCTTACTTTAATTATGTTGTGTAGTGTGATTATTTTATTTAATTAAACTGTAAATATAGTTGACTGGTGAGAAGCGAAGATTCTCGCTTTATAACATTGATATGTTTGACTACAACAGTCGCTGCTTTGGAAGCACAGGAAGCCTCGCCTCACACATGTTACGTAGATTGGTAAACATTATGGAGGCAACGATACCAAAAATTTTGTCGATACTGATACTCAATTTTTGACTAATGCTGATACTTTTCCTGTTTGTTTTTTTTATTCTTAAAATTGTAATGACTGTTCAATATATAAGGGAATGCTTATTGCACAATGGTTATCAAATAACACAGGAAGCTTAAACACTGAATAACTGAATTTATCTGAGATGATCATGTCATTACTCATTACTTGACATGTTGGGTAAGTTACTGGGTTGTCAAAGGCAACTCTCGATAGTATGTGTGTGTGTGTGTGTACTCATTTGCGGTTCCAGGGGTCGAGACATAGCTCCTGGTGTGTGTGTGTAAGAGAGAGAGACTCTCAGTCATGAGTTAGAATGTTAATGTGGATGTTTTTAAGCACACGTGTAATATTAATATTTTAAAAAAGCAGCGGCTGGTATCGACCGTTTTTTCACAGATACTGATATCGTAAATGGCTGAAATTTTGGCCCATCCCTAGTAAACATCAGAGCTGTAAGATACGCAAGCACCAGAATGAGGGAGGACCCAGCAGTAAGATAAACACTAAACTAAAGACTAGAGGTGGCGCTTTGCACATACCTTCTCGAAATTCTTAACTTTAATATGTTTTACCCCTTTTCTGGTGGCAGCTGTGGGGGTCCCAGAGTGATAGTGTGACGGGTTAGAGGAAACAGAGAGGCATAACTCGGTTAAGCTTCTTTCTGGAAGTGAGGGACCAACATTGCCAGTGTACACGAGGTTTGGGGTAAGACCCCTTGTAGTCTTGACCAGTGCGTCCGCACACCCTTGTATTTCGCGCCATGCTAGTGCTGCCATCTCGCGGGCTTAGACCTACCTTCAGTCCGTGAGATGCTAGCTCGCTCACACTTAGCAAGCAGCCTACAGTCAAGAAGTGCCTCCTCTTTCCTGTCAGGGCGCCTAGACAAGACCCTTGCAGTCTTGACCGGGCGTTACGCAGCTGATCATCTCGGGACGTAGCAAGGATCAAACCTCAGTTAGCTCTTGTTTTATTGTTTTATTTAGCAGTGTCATAACACTGATCCAACTTCATTTGTTTTCAACTCGTTGATCAGCCTTTAGAGACAGAGAAGCGGGAGCGATGATCCCCTGAGCCATCAACAGGTAATAGAGTATGCACAACAACCTGTGTTTTGACGGGGAATTTCGAGCAGCTGTATCTGATATTTCAAACAGGTATGCCTAGGTTCCCGTTATATTCTTCAACATCTTTATTTAATACCTATCTTCTTGATAACTGCTCGATCAAAGAGACTGTTGCTTCCGTATCTCAATCTTACGTTCCTTATAGCTTCCTTGATTTCCTGTGTTAAGGGCTTTTTTTGGGCTGGCATTCCTCTTAGAGACTTAAATTGCGTCCTCACGATGTTTATGTGCCGTGACAGCCAAGTTGGATAACTTAGTACCTCGAATGTTAATGGTTCTGTGATTATATTACTAGTTAAAGAGCCATTTGCTTATTTGCTTTACTTTGAAATTATATTGCACTCTTCAGAACCTCATTATTTTCTGTGTCTAGCTTGGAAACTGACCAGGAGGCTTGGTCTGGGACCGGGCTGCAGGGTCGATGTCTGTTACTCTGTTAATCTTTGGGTTGTAGTTGTTGGAAGGTTGAAGTTCCATCTGCTCAGATTTCCAGTTATTCCTTTTGCATGTATTTTGTGAACTATTACACCAAGATCACAGGTTCGAACGGCGTACTGCCGACAACAGTGAGAAATGACGCACGTTGTTGAACTAGTTTAAGTTGGGACTCCGTTGTATTCTGGGTAGAGCTTTCAAAACCACGTTGTAAGGATCCAGTAGTTGCGAGAGGCAGAAGCGACCTGGTTTTTAGCACCTCGTTGCTCTGGGTTGTGGGAATACTGTTTTTCTGTGCACAGAAATCTTGCTTCTCAGTACTCTCTTAAAGATGACTGATCATGTGGGACGTCACTGCTGCAGTTTTACCGCCACCTTTGTGGAGTAAGGCATCTGAGCAACATTACCACCACATCTGTACAGTGCCATTTACCACCCAGTCAGCCCCTCGGCCCTCGCGGTGGCATCACCAACAGGTCACCACCACCAAGAACACTGGAATGCCATTAAATCAACCTCAAAGGAGCCCTTCAATGGCCCTTAGCGACAAGTGTAGATAGTCTCCAGGTAACTGGAGTGGGAGGCAAACGGCCGAGTGATCTGGGTAATGGTGGCCATCGGGTGAAGTAGACGTGAGAGAGGCACTTTTGACCAGTGCCACCTCCTCCCTCCTTCCCTGGCCCCGTGATGGACTCTGTCCATCTGCCACCTCTTCCTTCCTTCCCCTCTCCTCATCCTCTTCCCCCACTTCCCCTCCCCTTTCCCTTACCTTCATCCCCTGCCTTGTGCTCGACACTGGGTGCCGCGTAGCTCACCAGTGAGAGTATCTGACTCACAATCGCAAGGTCCTGGGTTCGATTCCCAGGCATGGAGAAATATTTGGGCATTTTTCCTTACACCCCTGCCCACCTAGCACTTAAAATAGGTAACCTTGTTGATCGCCTGCTGTGTGTTGCATTCGGGAAAAAATGTGTTAGAAAATTCCAGTATCTGCCGGAATGTCATGTTCTGGTTAAGAAAACTCACCAGTCTTGTGTAAGAAACTCCAGTACCTTTCGGAATGTCACTTTTTTTTTTTGTAAGTAAACACTACAGTGCTTGCTGGAATGTCATATCCTGTGTAAGACAACACTCCAGTGCTTGCTGGAATGTCATATCCTGTGTAAGACAACACACTAGTGTTTGCTGGAATGTCGTATCCTGTGTAAGACAACACTCGAGGTCCTGCTGGAAGTATACAAGTGCAAAAGTTGTCCTTGTACCTAATGATGTTAATTAAAATATAAAAAAAATGTGATGAACTCTTCTGTCTACCAAGTGTAAACATCCCGAGGACTGACTGATCCACTTGACGTCTTCCTCTCCGCTCCTTAAGTTCTCACTAAGATGAAAAGTCCAGACGGCTTACTGAAAGTTGTATTATATCATCGTTTTAATGACTTAGTATATAGCAAGTGTGCGTATTTTTAGCTGGTTTCTGGGAAATATAAATAGTAAGATGTATTTTAGAAGCTCCCTGCGTCGGCTTCTGTGTATTTCCAGCATTTACCTCGACAACGAATGTCGTGTCTGGGCGTCAGCGTCGGCGTCTGAGCACTTGTTTTACGTCCTTCCTGACGGCAGGCAGCAACGGAGGGGACCGAACTATTGACACTTGTTGCTTCTACTCATCCTGGTCTGTATTTGCTCTGCACACACACACTACTTACTTTCTGAGCAGGAGTTTTAAACTTGTGCTTGCAACTTACCGCATTTTGAAATCTCCGCCATGCATACGTAAGCGTAATGGTTATTTATTTTGTTTATTTAACTGAATTAATTGCAACTACAAATACAGAGTGTTTGTTTCAGTGTTTTTTTACGTCTTCTGAGTGTAAGCTTCATGTGTGCCTCAGACTTCTGACTCTTGTCTGTGACGTAGCAAATGTTAAATAAGGAAGAAAAAAAAAGCGTCAACGATATCTTACGTTTAATGTTAGCAATTTTAAATAACATAAACACCATCAACGGTGTCGTATCATGTGTTTACGTAATGTTAGGAATGTGAAAAGCATTAAATAACTTTCCCAGGTTAGCAGTGTGCACAGCTATCAATATGACAACGTCTTAGGGAAGGTGTACCTTCAGCTCTGTACGAGAAGAATTAAGAAAAGTGACTGGTCTTGTTATGTATTTGAGCAGGGTAGTAGTGCTCAGTAGCTATATTATCACTACTAAATATGAAGGATGTAACTGCATAAATTTAAATTTCAAGTGACAATACCATACAATGAGAAATAAAATGATACCATAAAATGATACATGTAAGAGATGAGGGAGTATCCACGTTAAAGAATTTCAGTTTTCTAAAGGCCTTATTTTCCTGCGTCTTAGTCCTTTAAGTGACCCTTTGACTGCTAGCTTTTGTAGCCCAACAGTCTGACATTGTCATTATCACCTGGCATATTCTAGTTTAAAGAAACTTTTTAAGTATTCTCTAGATGATACTTGGCCTATGTTAGTTGGCCTTGAATATGAAGCAAGGATATTAAAAATCGGGAATATTTTAAGCTGCTGAGTTATCTCTTAAGTGGACTTACTGAGCACCTACTTTCCTGTTCTCGTAAGGAATAATTTCAGTGTGTACATTCGGAGCCGAGTCTTCCGGTATTAACCAGATGTAGAGTATGATAAGTATATTTGTGGCCTTCATAGAATGGACCTACTGACAACATTCTGTGTGCTACTTACTGAACAACTTAATGATTTTGTAAGTTGCACAAGACTGTTGATTAAGTAAATTACAGAGATTATGAGTTACAATAGGATAACAGGGATACAACACATCACTAACTCACTAAACACGAAAGCATCAAGGTTTTTCACTTTCTTCAGATACTCGTATAAGAGAAATAGCCAACAGACTCGTATCTTTTCATTTATCGAGGAAAAATGTGCGTTGGGGTGAGAGCTACAGTTACCAGCAATCTGGCTTAAAGAAGACATGCGAGCCAACACTCGGTCATATTTATTAGGTCCTGGAACCTTGATCACCTCAAACATGATCAAGGTCTCAGACCCGAAACGTTTTCTAATATATCCTAGTGTTTACTCTTAAATCACTTTTCGGTATCAGTTACCGAGTCTTGGTGATCGAGTTTTCAGCCGAGAGGTCAGGTGAGACAGCGGACAGCGCTGACCTCTGGCACCAGGTGTTGTCAGTAGTAAACAAGTAATTTCACGATGCACTGAAAGGGCAAATGGCTGCCCAGCAGCTGTGGAAACCATCCACTTCGGACACCTTTAATGAAATCGTTTCGGTCCTTGGATCTCGATCACATTAAAGCTTAAAAACCGAAATGTTTTTACTGAATGTCCTAAGTGAATGCATTCGTGTGCATTTCCGTCAGTTCGTGTGCATTTCCGTCAGTTCGTGTGCATTTTCGTCAGTTCGTGTGCATTTCCTTCAGTTTCCCTCAAATGCGGTTTCACGTCGTGAAATTATCTTTAAACGCTCATTTAGAAAGTGTTATTTTTTGGAACTTTTTTTTTTTTAAACTTTTTCGTGAGTTTTTTCAAGAGGAAATCTTTTTTTTTTTAAGAAAACCTCTTTCAAGTAGAGCTCTTTCTTCAAGAGGAATTCTCTTTTTAAAGAGCTCTTTCAATAGCAGCTTAAGCAAAAGGAACTCCCTTTCTAGGAGTTCTTTAAGCAAGAGCTTTATCAAGAAAAGCTGTCTCTTTAAGAGCTCTTCCAACAAAAAGCTTTTTATACGAAAATATCTCTCACAATCTTTCAGCAAGAGCTTTTATTAAAGACTCTCTCTTTAAGAGTTCTTTAAAGAAGAACTTTTTCAAGAGCAGCTCTTTTTTCAGAAGAGCTCCCTCTTCCATCTTTGTTTTGGAGTTTTTTCCCCTCCAGGTCTTCCCAGAGTCCTTCAGTTTCTTCTTTTTTTTTTTTGAAAAAGAACTCTCTTCTAGGAAGAGTTTTTTCAAGAGGACATTTTCTTAAATGCGAACGTTTTTCATGAGCTTTTTCAGCAAGAACTATCTTTTCTAAGAGCTCTTTCAACAAGAGCAACCCCTGGTTTTCAAGAGCTTTTTTTTCAAGAGTAACCCCTGGTTTTCAAGAACTCTTTCAAGAGTAACCCTGGTTTTCGAGAACTCTTTCAACAAGAGCTATGTCGAGTGTAACCCTGGTTTTTAAGATCTCTCCAACAAGAGCTTTTCAAGAGGAATTCTCTTTCAGCAAGAGCTCTGTTGTATGAGGAACTCTTTTTTTTTAAAGTCTGCTCCTATGTATTTTTATAGAGTCGTGACCCTTATGCATAAAAAATCGTTTTTTTTGGCCGATCATGCGGAAGGGCAGGGCTGGGGAGGGTATTTAGACGGGGGAGGGGGAAGCTTTGTCAATGTGTGGGTGGGCAGGTAGTATCTCCCCCTCCCCCTGCTCCCCCCTCCCCCTCTCATGGCGCAGACAAGAGGAATATTTCAGCTTTAATATTCTCCTCTTCGGCTTTCACAATGGCTGCCGCACTGGCTAACAATATTCTAGAAGGGTTGATGCTGTGCTGGAGGGATGGGAGTGGGGGGGGAACAGCCACGATGGGGATGGCGAGAGGAACGGTAAGAGGGATAGAGAGAATGAGAAAGACAAAAAAAAAAAAAGGTTAGAAAGAGAGGAAGAGAGGGAAAGAGAGAGGAGGAGGGAAGGGGAATTATTAAGTTTAGATTCTACGGCCGAAGTGGCTAGTTTACTGTGCACAACATAGCCATGCTGTGGACGGTAGTGGCTAGTTTACTGTGCACAACATAGCCATGCTGTGGACGGTAGTGACTAGTTTCTGTGCACAACATAGCCATGCTGTGGACGGTAGTGACTAGTTTACTGTGCACAACATAGCCATGCTGTGGACGGTAGTGACTAGTTTACTGTGCACAACATAGCCATGCTGTGGACGGTAGTGACTAGTTTACTGTGCACAACATAGCCATGCTGTGGACGGTAGTGACTAGTTTACTGTGCACAACATAGCCATGCTGTTAGTGACTAGTTTACTGTGCACAACATAGCCATGCTGTGGACGGTAGTGACTAGTTTACTGTGCACAACATAGCCATGCTGTTAGTGACTAGTTTACTGTGCACAACATAGCCATGCTGTGGACGGTAGTGGCTAGTTTACTGTGCACAACATAGCCATGCTGTGGACGGTAGTGGCTAGTTTACTGTGCACAACATAGCCATGCTGTGGACGGTAGTGGCTAGTTTACTGTGCACAACATAGCCATGCTGTGGACGGTAGTGGCTAGTTTACTGTGCACAACATAGCCATGCTGTGGACGGTAGTGGCTGTTTACTGTGCACAACATAGCCATGCTGTGGACGGTAGTGGCTAGTTTATGCACAACATAGCCATGCTGTGACGGTAGTGACTAGTTTACTGTGCACAACATAGCCATGCTGTGGACGGTAGTGACTAGTTTACTGTGCACAACATAGCCATGCTGTGGACGGTAGTGACTAGTTTACTGTGCACAACATAGCCATGCTGTGGACGGTAGTGACTAGTTTACTGTGCACAACATAGCCATGCTGTGGACGGTAGTGACTAGTTTACTGTGCACAACATAGCCATGCTGTGGACGGTAGTGACTAGTTTACTGTGCACAACATAGCCATGCTGTGGACGGTAGTGACTAGTTTACTGTGCACAACATAGCCATGCTGTGGACGGTAGTGACTAGTTTACTGTGCACAACATAGCCATGCTGTGGACGGTAGTGGCTAGTTTACTGTGCACAACATAGCCATGCTGTGGACGGTAGTGACTAGTTTACTGTGCACAACATAGCCATGCTGTGGACGGTAGTGGCTAGTTTACTGTGCACAACATAGCCATGCTGTGGACGGTAGTGACTAGTTTACTGTGCACAACATAGCCATGCTGTGGACGGTAGTGACTAGTTTACTGTGCACAACATAGCCATGCTGTGGACGGTAGTGACTAGTTTACTGTGCACAACATAGCCATGCTGTGGACGGTAGTGACTAGTTTACTGTGCACAACATAGCCATGCTGTGGACGGTAGTGACTAGTTTACTGTGCACAACATAGCCATGCTGTGGACGGTAGTGACTAGTTTACTGTGCAACAACATAGCCATGCTGTGGACGGTAGTGACTAGTTTACTGTGCACAACATAGCCATGCTGTGGACGGTAGTGACTAGTTTACTGTGCACAACATAGCCATGCTGTGGACGGTAGTGACTAGTTTACTGTGCACAACATAGCCATGCTGTGGACGGTAGTGACTAGTTTACTGTGCACAACATAGCCATGCTGTGGACGGTAGTGACTAGTTTACTGTGCACAACATAGCCATGCTGTGGACGGTAGTGACTAGTTTACTGTGCACAACATAGCCATGCTGTGGACGGTAGATATGACAACATGCTGTGTGGACGGTAGTACTGTTACTGTGCACAACATAGCCATGCTGTGGACGGTAGTGACTAGTTTACTGTGCACAACATAGCCATGCTGTGGACGGTAGTGACTAGTTTACTGTGCACAACATAGCCATGCTGTGGACGGTAGTGACTAGTTTACTGTGCACAACATAGCCATGCTGTGGACGGTAGTGACTAGTTTACTGTGCACAACATAGCCATGCTGTGGACGGTAGTGACTAGTTTACTGTGCACAACATAGCCATGCTGTGGACGGTAGTGACTAGTTTACTGTGCACAACATAGCCATGCTGTGGACGGTAGTGACTAGTTTACTGTGCACAACATAGCCATGCTGTGGACGGTAGTGACTAGTTTACTGTGCACAACATAGCCATGCTGTGGACGGTAGTGACTAGTTTACTGTGCACAACATAGCCATGCTGTGGACGGTAGTGACTAGTTTACTGTGCACAACATAGCCATGCTGTGGACGGTAGTGACTAGTTTACTGTGCACAACATAGCCATGCTGTGGACGGTAGTGACTAGTTTACTGTGCACAACATAGCCATGCTGTGGACGGTAGTGACTAGTTTACTGTGCACAACATAGCCATGCTGTGGACGGTAGTGACTAGTTTACTGTGCACAACATAGCCATGCTGTGGACGGTAGTGACTAGTTTACTGTGCACAACATAGCCACGCTGTGGACGGTAGTGACTAGTTTACTGTGCACAACATAGCCATGCTGTGGACGGTAGTGACTAGTTTACTGTGCACAACATAGCCACGCTGTGGACGGTAGTGACTAGTTTACTGTGCACAACATAGCCATGCTGTGGACGGTAGTGACTAGTTTACTGTGCACAACATAGCCATGCTGTGGACGGTAGTGACTAGTTTACTGTGCACAACATAGCCATGCTGTGGACGGTAGTGACTAGTTTACTGTGCACAACATAGCCATGCTGTGGACGGTAGTGACTAGTTTACTGTGCACAACATAGCCATGCTGTGGACGGTAGTGACTAGTTTACTGTGCACAACATAGCCATGCTGTGGACGGTAGTGACTAGTTTACTGTGCACCACATAGCCACATTGGAACTAGGCCCCAAAAGGGTAACCATGAGTATATCTGGATATATATTTGTAATCTCTTTAATCGGTTACAAGCAAATTTAGGATATTTGCATCTTATTTTCTCTAATAAGATACCCTGACAGCACAAGTTGTTATAATATCTCTATATTTCTCAATAGGTGGACAGTGAAGCAGATAGTGTTCAAGAATGTGACCATAAAGCTGGCCACATACTTTGCGTTTAGTTTGATCATACTATATTTATATGCTTGTTAAAGTGCTAGAAGTGCTTGTAACCAAGCCTAAACAGGGCTGCTACATGAGTTAGTCTATTAATATTGCAAGTTGTTCTGTAAATGTGGTAATCAGTGTTCATGTTATAGAGAGTTATATATTTACTCAGGCTTCTAACAGTATTCCTGTGACACTGAGTTTCGTTATTTACCTTTCTCCTAATATTATTCCTAATACTTGGCACTGATAGACCTAAGTTATTTTCATCTTCTTCCTTCAATATATTTCCTTTGGCTATTTTTTCAACTTTATCATGTAGGAGTAGCTCAGTGTGTCATGTTATCCATAAGAATTGAATAGTAATGTCTTTCTCTCTAATTTTTTATCTAAAGTATACTTGGTTTCTCCAGTGAGCATGTTAGTCATTATGTTAGTCAAGCGCCTTCAGTGATGACAAGGACTTGATAATAAAGAGTCAAGTTCATTGTCATAAGTTAACATTAGTATCATTAGGATGGCAAATATTCATTTTGCAGTGTAAATACCTAGATTTTATTTCTTATGCCTAACACAACATGGATCTTAGAGTTATGTAGGGAGGTAGCAGCAAGAGCAGCCCTGCTAGTAGACTCCTCCTTATGTTCATTAGTGTTATATAATTTGACCTTCGCACTATATTTAAGAAAGGTGTTACTAGTGATGAGGTTATAGGGAGGGGCTTTAATATTAATTGAATACAACTTCCATAGAGGGGGTGAAATGCTCTCGTTGTTTATAGAGATAAAGTTTGTGCAGGTTCTAAAGTCTTAATTACCGCATGTTCCCTCATACATTTAGATTTGTGTTATTTAGACTTTAAAAAATTGCAATAAACACGAATATTGGGTTCTTAGAATTCCTTATATTATCAGAATATAGGTTGCAAATGTTGCAGTGTCTCAAATTTGATGCGTGGCCTGGTAAAGGGTTAATATAACTGCATGTTCTCATAACACATTTAGAATTGTGTTTATTTCTAGACATTTAACAAGAATTGCAGGGACAGTATCTGGTTCATTGGTCAACATTCTAATACCAAGTACAGTGCTAATCTCAGGTGTTCTGTCTCTGGTACTTGGAATGCCAAGCTCCTTCTTCATATAAAGAACATTGGTAGTTTTAGGACAGACAAAAATAATTCCGAGGGCTTGGTTTTGCATCAGTTCCATGAGTTACGTCAACAGTGAAGGCAGTACTGTGGCACACTCACTGCAAGCATCACTGTGGCACACTCACTGCAAGCATCACTGTGGCACACTCACTGCAAGCAGCACTGTGGCACACTCACTGCAAGCATCACTGTGGCACACTCACTGCAAGCATCACTGTGGCACACTCAATGCAAGCAGTACTGTGGCACACTCACTGCAAGCAGCACTGTGGCACACTCACTGCAAGCAGCACTGTGGCACTCACTGCAAGCAGCATTGTGGCACACTCACTGCAAGCAGCACTGTGGCACTCACTGCAAGCAGCATTGTGGCACACTGCAAGCAGCACTGTGGCACACTCACTGCAAGCAGCACTGTGGCACACTCACTGCAAGCAGCACTGTGGCACTCACTGCAAGCAGCATTGTGGCACACTCACTGCAAGCAGCACTGTGGCACACTCACTGCAAGCAGCACTGTGGCACACTCACTGCAAGCAGCACTGTGGCACTCACTGCAAGCAGCATTGTGGCACACTCACTGCAAGCAGCACTGTGGCACACTCACTGCAAGCAGCACTGTGGCACACTCACTGCAAGCAGCACTGTGGCACTCACTGCAAGCAGCATTGTGGCACACTCACTGCAAGCAGCACTGTGGCACACTCACTGCAAGCAGCAATGGGTCACGCATTCACTGCAAGCAGCAGTGAGTAACCCTCTCACTGCAAGCAACAACGGGTCACTTTAATACTACAGGTAACATTGGATTACACAGTGCAAAAGAGGAGAGCTAGAAATGGAAGAAACGTGTTGGGGAGGGAGAGAGAGACAGAGAGGGAGAGGGAGAGGGAGGAGTGACGACAAAGAGACAGAGACTCGGTGAACCAGCAGAGAGGCAGTAATTGGTGGTTCTGTGTTGGTCCTGAGAGACGCCATCAAAGCTACCTTTCCCCCTAGTCTCCCCTCCCATCCCCAACTCCCGCTCTCTTCCCTTCCCTCGCACTCCTCCCTTCCCCCGCACTCCTCCCTTCCCCCGCACTCTTCCCTTCCCCCGCACTCCTCCCTTCCCCCGCATTTCTCCCTTCCCGCACTTCTCCCTTCCCCGCACTCTTCCCTTCCCCGCACTCCTCCCTTCCCCGCACTCCTCCCTTCCCCGCACTCTTCCCTTCCCCGCACTCCTCCCTTCCCCCGCATTTCTCCCTTCCCGCACTTCTCCCTTCCCCGCACTTCTCCCTTCCCCCGCACTCCTCCCTTCCCCGCCTTCTCTCCTCTCCCCGTTTTGTGTTCACATAGTCGGGACTCTCAGCCTCAAACGCCCCATTTTCAACCTTTGGGCAGCTTCAAGGGCTCGGGGTATGGGAGCTCATGTCCTGGTGTACAAGTTTACAAAAGCTCCTAGTACAAAATGGCATCCTCTCTATTGTAGTAGTAGTAGTAGTAATAATAATAATTAATAAAATATTGATAAAAGACTGGCTGAATGGAAACGTTTAGCGAGGCGAGTTTTCGCTTAGACAAAGTATTTTACAGTGTGTAAAGAGCACATAGTAAACACAGACGCATATAACCTAGGGCGCAGGTGACGAGGAGTCGTGAGGTGCAAGTCAGGAGGTTGGTGTGAGCTGTGAAGCTCGTGAGCCTGGGGTCCTGCCAGGAGGAATCTTCCCTGGATCTGTTGGATGCTCTCTGTGGTACGAACAAGCGCCGATTCCAGGCATTTTCCTCCGTTCCTGTGTCTCTTTATCCACAGATGCCCATGCTCGCCCTGGGCCAGTTCATGCAGTGTGACCGTGTGCTACGGTGTCAAATACAGGCAAGCGTATGTGCGTTCCTTTATGAGTGTGGACAAGTCAAACGTCTCGCCTTCACATATGTTATTGCCAACCACTACAAGGGTTGGTGTAGATGCACTCAGGGCTGGCGAACCCTCGTAGCCCTGGTAATGTCATTGAAAGTGGTGAAAGCGACGCTGTCTTTCCTAAGTAACAAGCATTGTCACTTAAGTACCGTAGAAGTCAGAGAGATAAGCGGTTACCGTTGGTATCACTCAGAGAATGATACCAGTGCACGGAATCAAGAGTCCTTGAAGGGGAAAATGCTGAAGAGCACCTCCTGTCTCAAGTAGCTACATTCGCCAGTGTTTGCCTTGCCGCTGATGTCCCCGAGGTCATTAGACCGTTAGTTTTTTGGGGGAGGGGGCGGGTACGGTGGATATTAGCATCTTTTTGTGACCCAGGAGAGAAGGATGCAGGTATCAGACCCACCGCTGCTGATAACTCTTCCCCCCCCTCCGCCTTGTTGCCAGGGCAACCGTCAGAATAGTCTGCCGTGATGAAACCAAGTGAACCTGCTGCCCACACACCATGTGAACCTGCTGCCCACACACCATGTGAACCTGCTGCCCACACACCATGTGAACCTGCTGCCCACACACCATGTGAACCTGCTGGCCACACACCATGTGAACCTGCTGGCCACACACCATGTGAACCTGCTGCCCACACACCATGTGAACCTGCTGCCCACACACCATGTGAACCTGCTGCCCACACACCATGTGAACCTGCTGCCACACACCATGTGAACCTGCTGCCCACACCATGTGAACCTGCTGCCCACACACCATGTGAACCTGCTGCCCACACACCATGTGAACCTGCTGCCCACACCATGTGAACCTGCTGCCCACACACCATGTGAACCTGCTGCCCACACACCATGTGAACCTGCTGCCCACACACCATGTGAACCTGCTGCCCACACACCATGTGAACCTGCTGCCCACACACCATGTGAACCTGCTGCCCACACACCATGTGAACCTGCTGGCCACACACCATGTGAACCTGCTGGCCACACACCATGTGAACCTGCTGGCCACACACCATGTGAACCTGCTGCCCACACACCATGTGAACCTGCTGGCCACACACCATGTGAACCTGCTGGCCACACACCATGTGAACCTGCTGCCACACACCATGTGAACCTGTGCCCACACACCATGTGAACCTGCTGCCACACACCATGTGAACCTGCTGCCCACACACCATGTGAACCTTCTGCCCACACACCATGTGAACCTTCTGCCCACACACCATGTGAACCTTCTGCCCACCACCATGTGAACCTGCTGCCACACACCATGTGAACCTGCTGGCCACACCCATGTGAACCTGCTGGCCACACACCATGTGAACCTGCTGCCACACACCATGTGAACCTGCTGCTACACACCATGTGAACCTGCGGGCCCACACACCATGTGAACCTGCTGGCCACACACCATGTGAACCTGCTGCCCACACACCATGTGAACCTGCTGCCCACACACCATGTGAACCTGCTGCCCACACACCATGTGAACCTGCTGCCCACGCACCACGTGCTGGCACTGTTAACCTTGCTGTACAAGAAGCTCCGATTGAAATGGACATAACCAGTGGTCTCAGTTTAGTCAGTAGAAATGGTGAACTGGTCGCAGTTGGTCATTACTACGTCCCTTCCGTCTTCCCGGTCATTCAGTCATACTCAACCACTGACTAGAAACTTTGATGAAAATGAACTCGTAGGAAAATATGTTTATTATGTCGACGTTTCGCCAGTAGCAGGTGTTCAGTACCGTACTGAAGGTGTTGAGTGGGACCTGACCCCCCACTCGTCTCTCTTCTTCTTAGTCATTAAGGGGGCAAGAGAGAGGCTTGTTCCTAGTAAAGGGCTGTCTAGCCACCGTCTTCTAGCAGAATTTCAACTAGAGGATATCAAGCATGGGAACATGAAAGGAATCTAGACCTCTCTACACCCCTGAGATAGTGATGTTCACCGCTGAGGAAGTCACAGCTGAGGAAGTCACCGCTGAGGAAGTCACAGCTGTCTTGCTAGAAGTGAAACTCAGTGATCCCACTCACAGTACTTAATCGCACTTACAATACTTGATTACATTTACAGTACTCGATCCCATGTTACTGCATGTCTATCCTTCTCTGAGCTAGCTAACTTCTTGATGACACTGCATGTCTGTCCTTCTCTATACTAGCTATTTTTGTGATGTCACTGTATCTACACCAACCTTCTCTATACTAGCTAACTTTGATGATGTCACTGCATGTTTGTCCTCTATACTAGCAAACTTTGATGATGTCACTGCATGTCTGTCCTCTATACTAGCTAACTTTGATACTGCTGCCCATCCCTCAGCAGCCTACACTGTCAGTATAGCATCATACTAAAGTCATCACCAGAAAAAGTGTTAACTTTTTTCCTGGGTGAGTCAGTGTGTAGGTGACACCTCAAGCAGCCTGGTCAGCCCGGGCATGGGTACTAAGTACCCTGCCAGACATTCTCTTCCACAGGTCAGCCCGGGCATGGGTACTAAGTACCCTGCCAGACATTCTCCTCCACAGGTCAGCCCGGGCATGGGTACTGAGTACCCTGCCAGACATTCTCCTCCACAGGTCAGCCCGGGCATGGGTACTGAGTACCCTGCCAGACATTCTCCTCCACAGGTCAGCCCGGGCATGGGTACTGAGTACCCTGCCAGACATCCTCCTCCACAGGTCAGCCCGGGCATGAGTACTGAGTGCCCTGCCAGACATCCTCCTCCACAGGTCAGCCCGGGCATGAGTACTGAGTACCCTGCCAGACATCCTCCTCCACAGGTCAGCCCGGGCATGGGTACTGAGTACCCTGCCAGACATCCTCCTCCACAGGTCAGCCCGGGCATGAGTACTGAGTGCCCGGACATGACTAGACCCTGCCAGACATCCTCCCTCCACAGGTCCAGCACCGGGCATGAGTACTGAGTGCCCTGCCAGACATCCTCCTCCACAGGTCAGCCCGGGCATGAGTACTGAGTACCCTGCCAGACATCCTCCCCCACAGGTCAGCCCGGGCATGGGTACTGAGTGCCCTGCCAGACATCCTCCTCCACAACATCCACTCTACCAGTGATATTAATTCTTACAGGACGTAGAGACCGGTTTAGTGACGCTGCACGACCCTTGCTTCACAAATGGCGCCACCATTCATGGAAATGCCTTGATGCCGGCGAAGGGCTCTTCATCCAAGAGCTTGGAGCTACCCTTTCTTTCCTCGGATCACACCTGATGGCTTCAATTAACACCAGGTGATCTCGGTTAGCCATCCTTCTGTACCATGTCTGGCACTTGGCATACGGTGGATGGAGCCTCCACAGTCATTAAGATGACCCACACGAGTTTAGCGCTTCATGTACTCATAATACATCCGGATGTTTGGTGCAGTTCTTCGACAGAAAACACACTATTTTTAATGTTTGTAATATCGTAGTATTTGGTACGTCTGGTCAAGCAGAGTAGGCCAGGCTTGAGGGTGCTGGCCTGGTCAAGCAGACTAGGCCAGGCTTGAGGGTGCTGGCCTGGTCAAGCAGACTAGGCCAGGCTTGAGGGTGCTGGCCTGGTCAGCCAACTAGGCCAGGCTTGAGGGTGCTGGCCTGGTCAAGCAGACTAGGCCAGGCTTGAGGGTGCTGGCCCGTTCAGCCAACTAGGCCAGGCTTGAGGGTGCTGGCCTGGTCAAGCAGACTAGTCCAGGCTTGAGGGTGCTGGCCTGGTCAGCCAACTAGGCCAGGCTTGAGGGTGCTGGCCTGGTCAAGCAGACTAGTCCAGGCTTGAGGGTGCTGGCCTGGTCAAGCAGACTAGGCCAGGCTTGAGGGTGCTGGCCTGGTCAGCCAACTAGGCCAGGCTTGAGGGTGCTGGCCTGGTCAAGCAGACTAGGCCAGGCTTGAGGGTGCTGACCTGGTCAAGCAGACTGGGCCAGGCTTGAGGGTGCTGACCTGGTCAAGCAGACTAGGCCAGGGTTGTGGGTGCTGGCCTGGTCAAGCAGACTAGGCCAGGGTTGTGGGTACTGGCTTGGTCAAGCAGACTAGTCCAGGCTTGAGGGTGCTGGCCTGGTCAAGCAGACTAGGCCAGGGTTGTGGGTACTGGCTTGGTCAAGCAGACTAGGCCAGGCTTGAGGGTGCTGGCCTGGTCATCCAGACTAGGCCAGGTTTGAGGGTGCTAGCCTGGTCAACCAGACTAGGCCAGGCTTGAAGGGTGCTGGTCAGGTCAACCAGACTAGGCCAGGCTTGAAGGGTGCTGGTCAGGTCAACCAGACTAGGCCAGGCTTGAAGGGTGCTGGTCAGGTCAACCAGACTAGGCCAGGGTTGTGGGTGCTGGCCTGGTCAAGCAGACTAGGCCAGGCAAGGCTCAGTGATCTTCTCGTCTTAACTCTTCCTTCCTCTGTTCTTCTTCCTTCACTTGTTCCGCTTGTTGTTTTCCTTTCCAAAATACGAAACCACTTAAAAAATCATATAACTCGATCACCAGAAAAAAAAGGAATGGAACCTTTACGACGAATTTTCGGTTCGTCCAAGACCATTTTCAAGTCACTTATTTTCCCTTCAAAATCAAATAGACCAAAAAAGTGACTTATATAACCCCCCTCCATCCCTGAACCCCGTGTTGCTATCACACGGGGAAGGGAACACGACAACACCACGTCGTTCCTGGGGCAGTGTTGAGCCCTCCTACACGCGTAGTTATTCACTAACTAATAACAACCACGCACCTCCGGTTTGCTATTCATTATATTTGCCATTTAACTTCTACCGTTCATATTAATTAAACATTATGGTGTTGATAATTTCACTATCTGCTGTGCATAGTCTTGCTGTGTAATGCCGTTCTGGGGGCTCTTGGTTTTTTGACATTTAATTCGTAATTTTGGAGAATAGGATGGAGGGATAATCGTAATTATCCTAATGTAGGAAAAAAATACTGCTATGCTTATACGTATGTTGAATATATTGCAATATTGCGTGGTTGTTCCAAGATGGACTGAGTTCTTAGTATATTTAAGCAGGTCTGTGCGTCCTTCCAGCGATTTTGTATTTCCTTCCATTAGTCTTCTTGTCTTGTTCCAGCAGTTCCATGTTCAAGCAATTCCGTATCTAGTTTCAGCGGTTTTACGTACCGTTCCAGCGGTTCCCTGTCTTGCTTCGGTTGTTCCAGTAGCTCTGTGTCTTGTTCTAGTAGTTCCGTATCTCGTTCCAGAAGTTTCATGTCACGTCCAGTAGTTCCGTGTTCCAATAGTTCAGTATCTCGTTCCAGAAGTTTCATGTCACGTCCAGTAGTTCCGTGTTCCAATAGTTCAGTATCTCGTTCCAGAAGTTTCATATCACGTCCAGTAGTTCCGTGTTCCAGAAGTTTCATATCACGTCCAGTAGTTCGGTGTTCCAGAAGTTTCGTATCACGTCCAGTAGTTCGGTGTTCCAGAAGTTTCGTATCACGTCCAGTAGTTCGGTGTTCCAGAAGTTTCGTATCACGTCCAGTAGTTCGGTGTTCCAGAAGTTTCGTATCACGTTCAGTAGTTCCGTGTTCCAGAAGTTTCATATCACGTCCAGTAGTTCCGTGTTTCATATCACGTCCAGTAGTTCCGTGTTCCAGAAGTTTCATATCACGTCCAGTAGTTCCGTGTTCCAGAAGTTTCATATCACGTCCAGTAGTTCCGTGTTCCAGAAGTTTCATATCACGTCCTGTAGTTCCGTGTTCCAGAAGTTTCATATCACGTCCAGTAGTTCCGTGTTTCATATCAAGTCCAGTAGTTCCGTGTTCCAGAAGTTTCATATCACGTCCAGTAGTTCCGTGTTTCATATCACGTCCAGTAGTTCCGTGTTCCAGAAGTTTCATATCACGTCCAGTAATTCCGTGTTCCAGAAGTTTCATATCACGTCCAGTAATTCCGTGTTCCAGAAGTTTCATATCACGTCCAGTAGTTCCGTGTTCCAGAAGTTTCATATCACGTCCAGTAATTCCGTGTTCCAGAAGTTTCGTATCACGTCCAGTAGTTTCGTGTTCCAGAAGTTTCATATCACGTCCAGTAGTTCCGTGTTCCAGAAGTTTCATATCACGTCCAGTAATTCCGTGTTCCAGAAGTTTCCTGTCACGTCCAGTAGTTCCGTGTTCCAGAAGTTTCATATCACGTCCAGTAGTTCCGTGTTCCAGAAGTTTCATGTCACGTCCAGTAGTTCCGTGTTCCAGAAGTTTCATGTCATGTCCAGTAGTTCCGTGTTCCAGAAGTTTCATGTCACGTCCAGTAGTTCCGTGTTCCAGCAGTTCCGTGTCTCATTTCAGCAGTTTCGTGTCTTCCTGGAGGCTACCTGGAGAGTGTTTTTCGAGGGTCAATGCCCTCGCGGTCCGGTCCCGGCTAATATCAACAGGCCTGATCAACCAGGCTGTTGATATTAGCCGCACGCGGTCCAACCTAAGTACCACAACCTGGTTGATCAGACACTGACGTAAGAAACTTGTCCAGTTCTTTCTTGAAGAAAGCCATTGGCCTTTGAGTAACAATCCTTGTGTATGAAGGGAAAACGATAAAAAGTCTCGGTCCCTTCACACTTACTAAGTTTTCCATTAGTGTACTCGCTGCTTCCCTGGTTTCCATTAGTGTACTCGCTGCTTCCCTGGTTTCCATTAGTGTACTCGCTGCTTCCCTGGTTTCCATTAGTGTACTCGCTGCTTCCCTGGTTTTCATTAGTGTACTCGCTGCTTCCCTGGTTTTCATTAGTGTACTCGCTGCTTCCCTGGTTTTCATTAGTGTACTCGCTGCTTCCCTGGTTTTCATTGGGGTATTTTGCACCTGCCAATCCTCTTACCTTCATGGGGAATGATTTCTGTGTGCAGATTTGGGAGCAATTCTTCTATAAATTTCCAGTTGTAGATGATAATGCATCTCTCTCGCCTCCGTTCCAAGGAGTACAGATGAAGGGACTTAAGAACTTCAAACGTTCCCAGTAATTTAGGTGTTTGACTGAATCTCTGTGGGCAGAGGAGTACAGTTTCACCTGCCTTGGACTAAACTTTTAAGAGAACACCAATACTCCAGCTGGAGAGATCAAGTGACTTGAAGAGTATCATCAGTGGATTGGCATCTCTTGGCGTTGCAGCAGTTAAGGATATCGCCTTGTAACACGAATTTTATCAGACTTTGCGCACGCACACACACTCACACAGTGCGTAGCATCAGAGGTGGCAGTGTTGCAGGAGTCTGCTGTGCTGTTGAGGTGGCAATATTGCACTCGGAATGTCTTTCATCGTCTGGTAATATTGTAGTGGAAAATTTCTGTGCCGTGTTACAGTGACGCTGCAGAGTGAGTGAGTGAGTGAGTGAGTGAGTGTGTGAGTGAGTGTGTGTGTGTGTTCTCACTAGTTGTGGTTGCAGGGGTCGAGACATGCTCCTGGCCCTCTTCACTGGCCTACTGGGTCACTCTCCCTGTGCCATAGCTTTATCATACCTCTTCTTAAAGCTGTGTATGGAAGGCAGGTTCCATAACAGCTTGAAGAGGGATGCTCATGGCACGAGTGTCCGAGCGCCAGTGCACCAACAGGTGAGTCCACCACACACACACACTCACACACTCACTCACTCACTCACTCACTCACTCACTCACTCACTCACTCTGCAGCGTCACTGTAACACGGCACAGAAATTTTCCACTACAATATTACCAGAGGATGAAAGACATTCCGAGTGCAATATTGCCACCTCAATAGCACAGCAGACTCCTGCAACACTGCCACCTCTGATGCTACGCACTGTGTGAGTTATTTTTTTTAGTTATCTGTGAGCAGAGAGAAAGACTGGCTGACAGACTGACTGACTGAGAGACTCACTAACTGAAACACAGAGAACGAGAGACTGACTGACTTACTTTCCTCTCCTTTATGAAGTGTTACAGTATGGCTGACACCAGGTGACGTAATGACAGGTAATGTTTGTCAGGAAACTGGACAAGTGTTTCCCGACGCTGGTCTTAGTCATATGATGACCTGCTTTTGGTAATGACAGTTGTGTAGGTAGCCCCAGGAGAGGATGCCTTCGTCAGGTCACACTTGAGGTCGCCTTTATCCCTTCTGCATGCTGTCGTAGCCCTGAGGAGCGACCCGAGACCTGAGGAGCGACCGTGAAGAATGAAGCAGTGTTTTGATGCGAGGCATTAAGGAGTTAAGAATAAAGAATAATATCTACCTCAACGTCTGGTCAAACATATTGCCCTACGCTGCTAGACTGTGATTGTTGATCCTTCCCTAGCTGGTTCCCACGTGACTGTGATTGTTGATTCTTCCCTAGCTGGTTCCCACATGACTGTGATTGTTGATCCTTCCCTAGCTGGTTTCCACATGACTGTGATTGTTGATCCTTCCCTAGCTGGTTCCCACATGACTGTGATTGTTGATTCTTCCCTAGCTGGTTCCCACATGACTGTGATTGTTGATTCTTCCCTAGCTGGTTCCCACATGACTGTGATTGTTGATTCTTCCCTAGCTGGTTCCCACATGACTGTGATTGTTAATTCTTCCCTAGCTGGTTCCCACATGACTGTGATTGTTGATTCTTCCCTAGCTGGTTCCCACGTGACTGTGATTGTTGATCCTTCCCTAGCTGGTTCCTACGTGACTGTGATTGTTGATCCTTCCCTAGCTGGTTCCCACATGACTGTGATTGTTGATTCTTCCCTAGCTGGTTCCCACATGACTGTGATTGTTGATTCTTCCCTAGCTGGTTCCCACATGACTGTGATTGTTGATTCTTCCCTAGCTGGTTCCCACATGACTGTGATTGTTGATTCTTCCCTAGCTGGTTCCCACATGACTGTGATTGTTGATCTCTTGTTACATTTATATGCTGTGTATTTTAAGCGCTGCATGAGAACGTATCTCTGTAATCATGTTCTTCTGTTCTGGTGTTCGTGTTCTTTTGTGGCATCTCAGCCATCCTTCCCAGTAATTGTTCTTCTAGAACTCGTGGAATGTTCAGTGTCTGAAAACGTAAAAGCCATTGTTCAAGTTAACGTCTTAAGTGAGTTGTATCTCTCTACACACACACACACACACACACACACACACACACACACACACACACACACACAGGCCTAGTGTCTAATCGACATGTGCCTAGGACAAAATGGTAACTAACACAGGTCATGTGTCTATAAGTGCCTAGCGACAAGTGCCTTTGACAACTAATTACTACTATTACACACAAGAATATAAGACGGGAGGAACACTGCAGCAGGCCTACTGGGCCATACAAGGCAGGTTCTTCTCAGAACCAACCATTCCTCACCCACCTATTTGTCTGACACAGTTGCAAATTATGGAAAAAGTTGAGAGGTAAGGATTAGAGAAATTTTTCTTCTCAACTAGAGTGGTTGACCAGGGGAATGTATTAAGGGGCACGTCAGTTTCCCTCACCTCTGCAACACAATTGTTCTCAAAGATTTGTTAAGTTATACCATGAATTAAGGAAAGATCCTGGACTTCACCTTACGAAAGCAGGCAAAGCAAATGCAAAAGGTAGATTATAGGGAAAAAAATAACCATGCCATCAGGAGACTGGGAAACTCAGGCGCCTCTTTTAAAGGAGAAACTAGTTAGTGCCGCAACACTTAGAAGCTTTTAAAAAATATGATTAGAGTATTGAAGACGAGACACCACGAGCATAACTCTGCTCCTGTAGCTACAAATAGGCAGATATAATTAGGTAATTTCAATAGCACTAACCACTCCAAAACTATATCCCCACCTGCTTTTAACATTTCTATCTTTATCCCATCAATCCCAACTGCCTTACCCCCTTTCATTCTACCCACTGCCTCACGAACTTCCCCCACACTCACAACTGGCTCTTCCACACTCCTACAAGATGTTATTCCTCCTTGCCCTAGACAGGGAAGCTGTGATTTCGTGTATAGGGCAAGGAGGAATAACATCTTGTAGGAGTGTGGAAGAGCCAGTTGTGAGTGTGGGGAAGTTCGTGAGGCAGTGGTAGAATGAAAGGGTAAGGCAGCTGGATTAATGGGATAAAGATAGAAATATTAAAAGCAGGTGGGGATATAGTTTTGGAGTGGTTAGTGCTATTATTTAATAAATGTATGGAAGAGGGTAAGGTACCTAGGGATAGGCAGAGAGCATGTATTGTTCCTTTGTATAAAGGCAAAGGGGACAAAAGAGAGTGCAAAAATTATAGGGGAATAAGTCTGTTTAGTGTACCTGGTAAAGTGTATGGTAGAGTTATTATTGAAAGAATTAAGAGTAAGACGGAGAGAAAGATAGCAGATGAACAAGGGGGCTTTAGGAAAGGTAGGGGGTGTGTAGACCAAGTGTTTACAATGAAACATATAGGTGAACAGTATTTAGATAAGGGTAAAGAGGTTTTTGTGGCATTTATGGATTTGGAAAAGGCGTATGATAGGGTGGATAGGGGGGCAATGTGGCAGATGTTGCAGGTGTATGGAATAGGAGGTAGGTTACTGAAAGCAGTGAAGAGTTTTTATGAGGATAGTGAGGCTCAAGTTAGAGTGTGTAGGAAGGAAGGGGACTATTTCCCAGTAAAAGTGGGCCTTAGACAAGGATGTGTGATGTCACCATGGTTGTTCAATATATTTATAGATGGGGTTGTAAGAGAAGTGAATGCGAGGGTCTTGGCAGGAGGTGTGGGGTTAAAATATAAAGAATTAAATACAAAGTGGGAGTTGTCACAGTTGCTTTTTGCTGATGACACTGTGCTTTTGGGAGATTCTGAAGAGAAGTTGCAAAGGTTGGTGGATGAATTTGGTAGGGTGTGTAAAAGAAGAAAATTGAAAGTGAATATAGGAAAGAGTAAGGTGATGAGGATAACAAAAAGATTAGGTGACGAAAGATTGGATATCAGATTGGAGGGAGAGAGTATGGAGGAGGTGAATGTATTCAGATATTTGGGAGTGGACATGTCAGCAGATGGGTCTATGAAGGATGAGGTGAATCATAGAATTGATGAGGGGAAAAGGGTGAGTGGAGCACTTCAGAGTCTGTGGAGACAAAGAACTTTGCCCATGGAAGTAAAGAAGGGAATGTATGAGAGTATAGTTATACCAACACTCTTATATGGGTGTGAAGCATGGGTGATGAATGTTGCAACGAGGAGAAGGCTGGAGGCAGTGGAGATGTCATGTATGAGGTCATTGTGTGGTGTGAATATAATGCAGAGAATTCGGAGTTTAGAAATTAGGAGGAGGTGTGGGATTACCAAAACTATTATCCAAAGAGCTGAGGAGGGGTTGTTGAGGTGGTTTGGACATGTAGAGAGAATGGAACGAGACAGAATAACTTCGAGAGTGTATAAATCTGTAGTGGAGGAAGGCGGGGTAGGGGTCGGCCTAGGAAAGGTTGGAGGGAGGGGTAAAGGAAGTTTTGTGTGCGAGGGGCTTGGACTTCCAGCAAGCATGTGTGAGCGTATTTGATAGGAATGAATGGAGACAAATGGTTTTTAATACTTGACGTGCTGTTGGAGTGTGAGCAAAGTAACATTTATGAAGGGATTCAGGAAAACCGGCAGGCCGAACTTGAGTCCTGGAGATGGGAAGTACAGTGCCGGCACTCTGAAGGAGGGGTGTTAATGTTGCAGTTTTATAACTGTAGTGTAAAGCACCCCTCTGGCAAGACAGTGATGGAGTGAATGATGATGAAAGTTTTTCTTTTTCGGGCCACCCTGCCTTGGTGGGAATCGGCCGATGTGTTAATAAAAAAAAAATATATAAATTTCAAATTGGTAATTACTTACACCTTCAGTTCGTCCAGTACCCACTTTCATTCCGCTTTTGTTCACTTCTGCTAATACAATTGCGTCACACCACCACCACCACCACTACCATCATCATCACCACCACCACTACAACTACCATCATCATCACCACCACCACTACAACTACCATCATCATCACCACCATCACCGCCACCACTACCATCATCATCACCACCACCATCATCACCAACACCACCATCACCGCCACCACTACCATCATCATCATCACCACCGCCACCACTACCATCATCATCACCACCACCACCATCACCGCCACCACTACCATCATCATCATCACCACCACCACCATCACCGCCACCACTACCATCATCATCATCACCACCACCATCACCGCCACCACTACCATCATCATCATCACCACCACCATCACCGCCACCACTACCATCATCATCATCACCACCACCACTACCATCATCATCATCACC
The DNA here is from genome assembly GCA_009830355.1 of Cherax destructor. Classification (NCBI taxonomy): domain Eukaryota; kingdom Metazoa; phylum Arthropoda; class Malacostraca; order Decapoda; family Parastacidae; genus Cherax; species Cherax destructor. The sequence continues at coordinate 379,396 of WNWK01000617.1, read as the reverse complement.
ACCACCATCACCGCCACCACTACTATCATCACCACTACAACTACCATCATCATCACCACCACCACTACAACTACCATCATCATCACCACCACCACTACAACTACCATCATCATCACCACCATCACCGCCACCACTACCATCATCATCACCACCACCACCATCACCGCCACCACTACCATCATCATCACCACCACCATCATCACCACCACCACCATCACCGCCACCACTACCATCATCATCATCATCACCACCGCCACCACTACCATCATCATCACCACCACCACCATCACCGCCACCACTACCATCATCATCACCACCACCACCATCACCGCCACCACTACCATCATCATCATCACCACCACCATCACCGCCACCACTACCATCATCATCATCACCACCATCACCGCCACCACTACCATCATCATCATCACCACCACCACTACTATCATCACCATCACCACCACCACTACTATCATCACCACCATCACACACACCATCACCGCCACCACTACCATCATCATCATCACCACAACCACCAGCTTCTTTTACCTCAGTACCACAGCTACCACCATCCTGACACTACCACATTCACCATCCTGACATCACCATCAGATTCACTACTTCCAGTTCCACCATCCTGATATCATCACCATCAGATTCCTTTACCTTTCCAATCCCACACCATATTAACACCACCATCCAACACCACCACCACCATCCCAACACCATCATTAACACCACCATCCCAACACCACCACCACCATCCCACCAAAATCGCCACCATCCCAACACCATCACCACCACCACCACCATCCAAACACCACCACTACCGCCACCATCCAAACACCACCACTACCGCCACCATCCAAACACCACCACTACCGCCACCATCCAAACACCACCACTACCACCACCATCCCAACACCACCACTACCACCACCATCCACACCACCAAACACCACCAGCCTCATCCCAGACACCACCACTACCACCCAACCAATAGATCCTAAACACCACCAGCTTCCTTCACTTCTCCCAGTACCACCACACCACACACTAGGACCAATAGACCCAAACATACTACCACCACCAACTTCTAGCACACCACTACCACTAGCAGCAGCAACCAACACACCTCTAACATAGCAACACCACCAGCAACCTCCAACATAGCAACACCACCAGCAACCTCCAACATAGCAACACCACCAGCAACCTCCAACATAGCAACACCACCAGCAACCTCCAACATAGCAACACCACCAGCAACCTCCAACATAGCAACACCACCAGCAACCTCCAACATAGCAACACCACCAGCAACCTCCAACATAGCAACACCACCAGCAACCTCCAACATAGCAACACCACCAGCAACCTCCAACATAGCAACACCACCAGCAACCTCCAATATAGCAACACCACCAGCAACCTCCATGACACCACCAGCAGCAACCTCCAACATAGCAACACCAGCAGCCTCCAACATGGCAACACCACCAACAACCTCCAACATAGCAACACCAACAGCAACCTCCAACATAGCAATACCAACAGCAATCTCCAACATAGTAACACCAACAGCAACCTCCAACATAGCAACACCAACAGCAACCCCCATAGCAACACCATCACCAGCCTCCAACATAGCAACACCATCACCAGCCTCCAACATAGCAACACCAGCCTCCAACACAGCAACACCACCAGCAGCCTCCAACACAGCAACACCACCAGCAGCCTCCAACACAGCAACACCACCAGCAGCCTCCAACACAGCAACACCACCAGCAGCCTCCAACACAGCAACACCACCAGCAGCCTCCAACACGGCAACACCAGCAGCAGCCTCCAGCATGGCAACACCAACAGCAACCTCCAACATGGCAACACCAACAGCAACCTCCAACATAGCAACAGCAACCTCCAACATAGCAACACCAACAGCAACCTCCAACATAGCAACACCAACAGCAATCGCCAACATAGCAACACCAACAGCAACCTCCAACATAGCAACACCATCAGCAGACTCCAGCATAGCAACACCAGCAGCAACCTCCAACACACCTTCACCACACAATGGTTGCTCCACCACCTGGGCTGACATTAATCAGAGGGCAGCCAGTCTCCTCCCACAATTGCGTCCATCACCCATTCCCCCATAATATCGACTGCCTTCCTCCCCTCCCATTAATCTTAATAAATTACAATCTCCCACGTGGTTCTCGCCTGATACAAAATTCTGTCATGGGATTTTAGTGTCGGAATTTTCTTCGGTTTCTGGATTCTTGGATATTTGTAAGTAAATGTTTTGCAGTAATGTAACAGTGATATAACAATGCCGCTACCGCCGCCACCGCCACCAACTCTGCCGCCACCGCCGCCACTATCATCATCACCATCACCAGCAGCAGATGATGATGGTGCTACCCGAAGACTATTTCCTTGTTGCCCAACCCTGCGGCTCAGTCCTAAGCCCGGCTTCCTTGTTACTGGCTTGGTCAACCAGACTCTTGATTCTAACCGCACTCCTAATTTCTTTTTTGGAGGGGAGAAAGGTTATTTGGGACCAGTCCCTCTAGAATTTTCCAGGTGTAAATTATAACATATCTTTTTCCCCTACTTTATGAGGAGTATTGAATCTTTTCCACTAATTTTATTGAATCTCCACGATCAGTGAGGGTTCTTTGTACATTCTCCGTCTGCAGCACTCCAGCTCTGAGACAACAAATAACCTTAAGAATATTATCATTTTTCTTAGCAGCTCTTGCTTTTAATGTTTAGTTATCCAGTCTATCGTTTTCCTTGCAGCTGTGACAGTAAGACTGTTTTGATCCTTGAATGTAATATCGACTGACTTGATGTTTATACTCCATTCCACTTTTTATCTCAGTTTTTTTCATAACGTAGTAACAGAAGTTTGTCCTCATTGAATATCATAGTTTTTTGGGGGACCGTTGAAAGACTTGCTTTATATCAGATTGGAGATTTGTTGTGTCCTCAGTGGATGCCACTCACACAAGTTGTAGCATCGTCTGCAAAGAATGATACGGTGATATGAATTACGTCTGTTTGTATCAGATATGAGAATGAATAAGATAATTTGGGCGAATAATGTGCCTTTGAGAACAGAGCTTTGCACTGTAACTGCTTCTGATTTTGCTCATTGTATTACTGCTCTTTAGGTTTTGTTTATTTGGAAGTTAAATATTCATTTGGCCACTTTTAGAGTTATTTGGGTTGGACGCAAGTCTTTGCTATTACACTATGGTTACACTTCTACCTACGCTACATCTGCATTTTATTTTTCTTCCAGTGATCCAGCAATTGCGAGAGGCAGGAGCGATCTGCTGCAACCCATGTTACCTGCATTGTGCAGTTGTTGTGAATGCGTGTGTTTAACAATCTTCATTCATAAAATTCTTTCAGAAATTTTGATGTTATTGGACGTCTGTGCTATTAGTCTATAGGTTTTCCTATAGTTTTAATACCTCTTTTATGGAGTGGAGCTATATCAGTGGTTCATAAATACTGAGATTTTTTTCCTTGCCTAAAGTCCATGAGATTGTGGCTTCTTGCAATTTTGATGAGTATGGAGTTTCATAAGTCTGGGGCAGAGTGCAGGGGCATACAATGAATGGTTTCTTCGAAGTCGAGTGGGGGTTAAGGTTATGTTGGAATTTATAGAAATGTCAGAGTTTTGAGTCTTTTATGAAAAACTTATTTGGATTTTCAGTTTTTTTGACTGATTAATGGTTCACTGAACACAGTCATATTGTGATTAATTGTTCACTGAACACAGTCATATTGTGATTAATTGTTCACTGAACGCAGTCATATTGTAATTAATGGTTCACTGAACACAGTCATATTGTGATTAATGGTTCACTGAACACAGTTATATTGTGATTAATGGTTCACTGAACACAGTTATATTGTGATTAATTGTTCACTGAACACAGTCATATTGTGATTAATGGTTCACTGAACACAGTCATATTGTGATTAATGGTTCACTGAACACAGTCATATTGTGATTAATGGTTCACTGAACACAGTTATTTTGTGATTAATGGTTCACTGAACACAGTTATTTTGTGATTAATGGTTCACTGAACACAGTTATTTTGTGATTGAAGTATTTTACGCATTTGTGTTTGTCAGTGTAAATTCTTTCTCCTTTAATGGCCAGATGATATATACGATTTTTGACCTGAATTTTACAAATGAGAAAAAGTATTTTGGATTTTCTTTAATATCAGTTATGACGTTTTTAGCTCCCTTTGCCTCTTCTGGACTTTGATGCATTCAATTTGAGCTCAGTGTTTTCCATTTCTCAAATAAGTATTTTCTTTCATTCTTCGGAAAGTCTGCAGCCTTTGAGAAGCTCTGTGATTCTTTGTCTTCTCCTGTAGAGGGAGCGCTTCTCTCTAACCAGTATATATATTTTTAGTAAGTGTTTAGAGAGCAAACTGCTAGTGCCACTGAGGTCATCTGAAGACACTGCTTAAAATTCATGATATCTTCCCAATATATTTCAGTAAGGTCATCATTTATATTATCCTAATTAATATTTTGTATTGTTGAAATTAGTTTTGTTGAATTCACCCTACATTCTTACCACCACCACCACCACCACCACCCTCTATCCCCACAGTCACCACCCTTTATCCTCCAACCTCAGCAACATCACCATCATCCAACCCCACTTCCACTACCCTCCAGCTCCTCTTACCCCCTACTTCTACCCTCCATTATCATCCTACCCCCACTACCACCCTTCACTCACACCCTTACCACCACCTCCCTTCATTCCCACCACCACTGCCCTCCAATTCTCACCAATGTTAACTTCCAGCCCCATCACCCCTACCCTCCAACCCCACCACCCCTACCTTCCAACCCTCCACCCTACCCTCCAACCCCACCACCCCTCCCCTACAACCAAACCACTAGAATGAGATAAGGGAAGAAGAAGGGCTAAGGGTAGGAGGAACTAAGAAGAAACTGAAGGGAAACAGAAGAGAGGAGTAGGAATAGAATAAGGGAAAACAGTGGCAGCACCAACTTAAGTACTTCTCAGACTTGCAGTACTCAGCAGTATGTTGTCACAAAGTGAGAATCAAATTTTACACGGTGGAATACTTTAATACTTTTGATTGTACATATATTCTCACCACCAGAACATACTACATGCCATCTAGATGCGCCGTATAATACAGAGTTCAGGGACAAGGTTAACCTGATAGTGAACAGTGTATTGAAGAGTGCATATGACAGAGTTCTCGCTACTACTGCTATATCATGCACATACGTCTTGAGAAATATATATAACTGTTATGGGTTGAACCAGAGGTGGAAGAGAGAGAGTTTAATGGGTGAGAGAGTCTCGGAGGTGCCAGAGGGTCCTAGAAAGGAGGTAACCCCCCTCAGGCCTCCATACCTCCCTCTGAAACGTCAGACTGCCACAGCAACTAGTTAGTCACTTCGTCTAGGATGATCTACACATCCGTCCTTCTGTTTGCTTAAGATGACATACAGGAAAGTAATTTTGCATAGTATGCGTCGAATACAGGACGTTTGTCCTCTACGAGTGACCTGGATAACTTGCATCTGCCAAGAAAACCCCGTCTTTGTACAGGGTGCATGGCAAATGGGGTGGCAGGAGGGAGGATGAGGGCAGCATTACGGAGGTAGGGTTAGCAGGAGAGAGGATGAGGGTAGCAGGACTGAGAGAGAGGGTTAGCAGGAGGGAGGATGAGTGATGGTTCAGGAAGTTTGGCTAGAAAGTCAACTCAGCTGGGCTCGGCTCCGCCCACCGATATATCGGAAACACTTTTTTTTTTTTTTTTGGTGTGTGAGAATGAATGATTTGTGGAAGCTTTGATCAAGGAAACAAACTGGAAACTCATCTAACAGTATCGGTAAGTGATGGTACGGTGCCGCCGCCGCCGCCGCCGCTGTCGCCACAACTATTTTTTTCACTGTGGCTATTTTCACACACACACACACCACACACACACACACACACACACACACACACACACACACACACACACACACACACACACACTCACACAGACACATACACACATATACACACACATACACACACATATATAAATATATATAAATATATATATATATATATATATATATATATATATATATATATATATATATATATATATATATATATATAGTATTTTGTATGTGTGTGTATTTAGTGTATGTGCCCTGTGCTAGGTCGGGCTCCGAGGGCACAAAAGCTCTCATAACTTTCTTCCTCTGCCTCCTGAGTATAAGTCTTCCTGCTTCAGCTCTGGGATGATGGAGATATCTTCAAAAAATCAATTTCTCCTGTGTGTGGGAGAGGCTGTCCTAAGAGATGGTAAATCCCAAGTGATAGTAACTGCAGCTCTGCTGGAAGGTGACCTTTGAAGCTGCCGTATCCTCATTGCCCTACTGAACTCTATCCGGCTTAGGCTGACACTACTCAAGTCTCCCAGCTTAGGCTGACACTACTCAAGTCTCCCAGCTCAAGCTGACACTACTCGAGTCTCCCAGGTCAGGCTGACACTACTCGAGTCTCCCAGGTCAGGCTGACACTACTCGAGTCTCCCAGCTCAGGCTGACACTACTCGAGTCTCCCAGCTCAGGCTGACACTACTCGAGTCTCCCAGCTCAAGCTGACACTACTCAAGTCTCCCAGCTCAGGCTGACACTACTCGAGTCTCCCAGGTCATCGTGACATATTTCACCACCTTGTATGAGTCCCACTCTGCATGATGCAATATGACAAAAAACATTGATAGCTTTTGTTCCCATTGTGTAACTTGCAGCAGATTGCTGATGTATCTATTTTTTATAAAACAATAATCTTTACCGCCATC
>WNWK01000617.1:295000-367500 GCA_009830355.1 Cherax destructor | reverse complement strand
TATTGAACATAGATATGGGTAGTCTGCTTAATACGTTATCAAACTCTAAATGTGGAATCCATATCTTGCTTGCTATTCCAGGTGACCCTCGTCGACACCCGTCTGTTGACCCTGACACTGTGAATGTATTCTTCCCGTGCCACGGGTGACTCGCTTCGACACACTACCTAAGAACGTGGCACTCTGGCATTATTTGCAGGGCCGCGGATAACCCGCATCGACGCACCCAGACTCTGGCACACTGGCTGGATTTGCAGTGCCACGGGTGACATCGTCGACTCCACCAGTGCACTGGCACTGTTGGTGCTGCCGGGTTGAAAGTTTTTGCAAGACTTGTCTTTTACTGAGATTGTCAACATTTGTTTTGTCGTAAACATCCACGAACTTTCCACTCACCCTTTTGTTATTTTTTTTAATTACACTAATAAATACTGCGATGCATTCATAATATTGTTGCATTATACTTTACAGATAAATTCGCTATCACATCTTCCTCAGTATAGCATCAATGGTCCGATCAATCTGAGTGCATACCTGTGCACCTAGGTGGCACCTTTGTACCTAGGTGGCACCTTTGTACCTAGGTGGCACCTTTGTATCTAGGTGGCACCTTTGTACCTAGGTAGCACTGAGTGTTTCCTCCCTGCAGTCTTTTTCTTATTACGGCGAAAAAAAATTGCAGTCTTCCTGTTGGCTATAGAAAATAACATGATGCTTAATTTTGACAAAATTCTGTTGCTCAGGTATGAAAAGAATAAAGAACTCAAATGGAGCATTGGATACAAAACACAGGAAGACCATCCAATGGGACGAAAGATACATACCCGAAAGATACTTGATAGATGTTTCCGGGGGGCAACGCTCCCTCGGGGCAGTCCCTGATGAGGCCTCCTGGTGGATGAAGGCCTGAACAGCTAGGCTGCTACTGTTGGCCGTACGCATTCCAGCGTAGGAATAGATTTGAGGAAATTTGTCAAGTTCTCTCTTGAAAACGCCCAAAAGTTTGCTAATTCCCTGTATGCACGAAGGGAGGGCGTTCGTCTGGGACCTCTGACACTCATCTAGTGCACTCTTAGTGTACTCGTCTCGCCTTTTTTTTTTTTTATCGGAGGTATTTTGCACCGACTACCAAGTTTCTTATCATATGAAGGGATTTCAGTATTCGGATTTGAGACCAATCCCTCCAGGATTTTCCAGGTGTAGATTATGATGAATCTGTCTCGCCATCGCTCCAAGGAATACAGTTGAAAGAACTTTTAGCGTTCCTAGTGGTTCAAATGCTTGACTGAATGTTTACGGCAGTGAAAAATTCTGTTTTCCAGCTTAGCAAAATCGCCTGCCTTGAAGGGGAGGGGGAGGGTGTTAACATACATGTGGGAGCTTGTTGGTTGGACTCAGTATTTGTGGCTGTGATGAACCAGCCAGTGGCTTTAATTCCAAACCAGCATGACTCCAAAGTGTCATTTCTCGTCATACTTTACCGTTTCGTGGCACTAAATCTCTGTACGTTTGTATGTTCACACATACATATATAATACACACAAATATGTGCATACGTATGTAATACATATATATAAATACACACAAATGAATAATCACACATACACATACATTCTCACTTCCCCCGGAGGAGGTTAAGTTTCCAAACAGTTGCAGGTAACCCATTCCACCAGACCTCAAGTCACCGTCAACTGGACACTCAACTATATAATGATAATTGACGCACTTGGGCAACATTTGGGAATCATTATTCTGAACATATTTCGCCAGCCAGTGGTGGCTTCTTCAGTCCAAAACAGAGAAGAAAGATGTAAGATGAGGAGGAATTTGAGGTAATCAATCCCTCAGCTTCTACTCCCATATTCTATAGTTTTATCAAGACTGATAGACTGAACACGTCGACATAAGGTTGAGGGACTGATTACCTCAACTCCTCATCTCCCATCGATCTACTCAGATTTGAACTGAAGAAACCACTAGCTGGCGAAACGTTTCCTGAATAAACATTTGCGAACGTTGCACAAGTATCTCAGTTATCAATATATGGGTTTTCCATTGATGCAACTACATGATGGTAAAGGTCGTGTGCCTTTTCTTTTTCACAGAACTTACGTATAGAATCAACAAGGATGGAAGGCTTTCCTGTGGCTGCTCGCACCTGCCACAGGTAACTAGAGCCCAACCTGATTCTGGCAGTCACTGTGTCACAGTCTGGTGCACCTTCTATGTTGCCCATACAAGGGTAGAAGAGAAAGGAGGAGGGAGTGGAGGACAGCAAGAGGGTAATGGCAGTAGTTACGTGAAAGAAAAAGAACCAAGGAAGAATAGAGAGAAAGGCGAAGGAGGGTCAGTGTGGGAATTTACATTAGTGCTGGGGAGGAGAGGAGAGGGTAGGAGAAGAGAGAGCTGAAAAGGGAGGGAGATGAGGGTACGAAAACCAATTTGAGAAATGACAGTAGTTAAGTGGGAGGAGAGGAATTGTTGGGAAGGGAAGTTGTGAGGAAGAATATTATTGATATACAGAAACACAGCACAGTGGAGGAGGAGGAGAGGAGAGGAGAGGAGAGTGTTGAAACACTGAGGAAACTAGTGGCCATTATCACTCGCATAGGAGAAATTTTATGACACTACAACTGATATTAACAGTGACACTACAACTGATATTAACAGTGACACTACAACTGATATTAACAGTGACACTACAACTGATATTAACAGTGACACCACAACTGATATTAACAGTGACACCACAACTGATATTAACAGTGACACTACAACTGATATTAACAGTGACACTACAACTGATATTAACAGTGACACTACAACTGATATTAACAGTGACACTACAACTGATATTAACAGTGACACTACAACTGATATTAACAGTGACACTGCAACTGATATTAACAGTGACACTGCAACTGATATTAACAGTGACACTGCAACTGATATTAACAGTGACACTGCAACTGATATTAACAGTGACACTGCAACTGATATTAACAGTGACACTGCAACTGATATTAACAGTGACACTGCAACTGATATTAACAGTGACACTGCACTGATATTAACATGACACTGCAACTGATATTAACAGTGACACTGACGTAAACAGACTGCACGTATTAACAGTGACACTGCAACTGATATTAACAGTGACACTGCAACTGATATTAACAGTGACACCACAACTGATATTAACAGTGACATAAACACCACAGCCCAGCTGATGAGGCAGTGACTTGAGAAACTTATGCAGTTCTCACTTGAAGACAGCCAGGGGTCTGTTGGTTATCCCCCTTATGAATAAAGGAAGGGTATTGAAAAGTCTTGGTTCCTTCACACTTATTGAGTTTTCTCTTAGAGTACTTATTGCATCCTTGTTTTATGATGGGGCTATTTTGAACCGTGTCCCAAGCCTTTTACTTTCATAGGAATGATTTATGTTCAAATTTAAGACCGGTCCTTCTAGAATTTTCCCGACTTAGATTATAATGTATATCTCTCGCTTAGGTTCCAAGGAGTACACATCGAGGGACTTCTTCCAAGCTTAACTGAGTATATGCGACCAATTAAGGTTCTCTGCTGTTAGAGTACAGCAGTAATCCAGGCTATAGAGAACAAGAGACTTAAAGAGTATAATCATTGGCTTGGCATCCTTGGCATACCTGGAAAGTACCTGAGGACCTGGTCCCAAAACTGCTCACTGCCATAACAACATACTAGAGTGAGAGATATGGTAGGAAGTGCAAAATAAACCTAGTGAAAAGCAGGGGTGCGGTGGGCACAATAAGGGAGCACTGTATCAACATCTGTGGCCCCAGACTATTCAACATCTTACCAGAAGATACCAGAAACACTGCTGGGACAAGTGTAGAAGTCTTCAAGAGGAAACTGCACTAGTATCCGTACCAGGCGCCAGATCAACCAGGCTGTGATGGATATGTGGAGCAGCGGGCCACCAGCAGCAACAGCTTGGTTGACAAGGCAAATACCAAACGAGCCTGGCCCATGGCCGGGCTCCGAGAGTAGAGAAGAAAACATCTCGAAACTTACCAAAGGTATATCAAAGGTATCCAGCTTATCATATTCCTTTCGGTTGTGATAGTGATACTGCAGCGGTCCTTGAAGGTAAGATCTTCTGACATGATCACTCCCATTAGTCTTACTCTCTACTGACTGATTCGAGTTTTTATACTCCGTTCTATTCTTTATTTTCTCATTCTTTCCGTATCTAAGTAAGCGAAACTTGTCCTAATTAAACATGATATTGTTATCAGTGGCTCACTGACTTTGTTTACAACAGCTTGAAGGTTTATTGTGTCCTATGTGTGTGTCACTTTTTGCAAAGGATGAGACAGTGCTATGATTGATATCTATATGTCGGATATCAGAATGAGAAAGAGAACAGGGGCCAGTACTGTGCCTTAGGAATAAGACTCTTTCCCTATAGAAGTCTCCGATTTCTCTCTGCTTGCTATTACACTTTGGGTTTTCGTTAGAAAACGAAATATATCTCTGCCAGCTTTTCAATTTATTCCTTTTGCATGTATTTTGTGGGTTATTAATGTACACCATGATCACGCTTGTCAAAGGCTTTTGCAAAGTGTGTATACACTGCGTCTGCCTTTTCCTTGTCTTCCACTGCATCTAAAACCATCATATCGTAATGGTCAATAATTTGCTAGAGGTAGGAGCGATGTGCTCTAAACCCATGCTGCTCTGGGTTGTGCAGATGTTGAGACATCATGCTCTTAGCAACCTTGTTTCTTAAGACTCAAACAATTTGTTAATGTGGGACGTTAGCGCTATTGGTCTATGGCTTGTCTTGCGACGGCTTTATTGTCATCTTTGTGGAGTGGGGCTGTCACTGGGTTTTTAAGGACTGTGAGATAATTCCTGTGTTCAGGCTCCTCTTCCATAGAATATTCAAAGCATGAGATAGAGGTTTCTTGCAGTTCTTGATGAATATGTAGTTCCATGAGTCAGAGCCTGGGGCAGAGTGAAGGGTACTAGAGTTCCATGAGTCAGAACCTGGGGCATAGTGAAGGGTACTAGAGTTCCATGACTCAGAGCCTGGGGCAGAGTGAAGGGTACTAGAGTTCTATGAGTCAGAGCCTGGGGCAGAGTGAAGGGTACTAGAGTTCCATGAGTCAGAGCCTGGGGCAGAGTGAAGGGTACTAGAGTTCCATGAGTCAGAGCCTGGGGCAGAGTGAAGGGTACTAGAGTTCCATGAGTCAGAGCCTGGGGCAGAGTGAAGGGTACTAGAGTTCCATGAGTCAGCCTGGGGTAGAGTGAAGGGTACTAGAGTTGATGACTTTGTCACAGTCAAGTGAGGTTAGAGTTTTGTCAGAAATTATGGAGATGTTGACAGGGATTTTAGTTTCGTCTAAGAATAAATCATTTGGATTATCAGCCTTCAGACTGATTCACGGGGAAGCACAAGACCCGTAAGGGTGAGAAGATCCTTCATATGCGGGGTAATAAAGTTTAATCAAGGGAAAGGTAACTCCAATTTCTTTGATCAAGAACCCTTCACGAGTATGAAGGCACCCATATTAAAGGCAAGTTATCAAGGATGGACGACAACACTGCCACATACCGCTTGATTTAGGTAGTTAATGACTAAACTTTGGTCGTAACATCTAAGACGTAACTACCTAGTTAGTGTGTGAATTGCTCGTCACACCGTGGGCTTGAACACCCCTGATGAACATTATAACAGAGATCGTTTTCTAAATGAAATCAAGTCGTCACAAATATATGATTATTACTGTTGATACTGGCTACACTGAAGACAGCAGAACCCTCGAGCCCGGATACAGGTACGTCACAGGTGTTTGACCAACCTTACGTTGCATCTAGGCAATACAAGAGCCAGAAAAAAAAAACTTAGACCAAAAGGCGATGAGTGTGTTTGACGATTTCCTAGTAAGAGTAAGGATTTGTGTATCTGTGAGGAAGATCCTGTGGAAGCTGAGGAGAAATCCTGCAGGAGTTGTGAGGAAGACCCTGGAAGCTGAGAGTGGGGCTATATCCATCTTTTTAAATGATAAAATGGGATGATTCTCATGTCCATACTCCATCTCCATAGAATTTTTAAGGCACATAATAGTGGTTACTGCTGAAATGGAGTGCCACGAATTTGGACCTGGGGCAGAATGCATGGGCATGCTATCCATGGCTTCTTCGAAAGGAAATGGGGTTATCTTTATGTCTAAAAATGTCGGCAGAATTTTGAGGTTCATTCATGAAACTTTCTTTTAGATTGTCAGTCTTTAATCTGACTAATGTCTCACCGAATATAGAGTCGTACAGTGACTTTAGTATTTCATGCATTTCTGTTCTGTTTATCATTTTAAGTGCCTTCTACATTAAGCAAGGACCCAAGACTAGATGTAGTTTTTCTCCGTATTTTGGATAAAAGAAAAAGTATTTTGGATTTCTCTCAATTTCAATGATGGCTTTTTGCTGCTTCTATTTCTCCTGAACACTGAATGTTGCGTTCAGCTTGAGCTCTGTTTTTTTTCTGTCTCAAAAACCTGCCTTATTGAGAAGCGCTGTGAATGCTTATCCTTGCCTGTAGAGTGGCTGCCTTTTTTTCCTATTTCGTAAAATACACAATGAATTTAAAAATAGTAAATGAAAAATTTCTTTTGTGGTTCTTCCGATGGTATCAAACATTTTCTTCCCTACACCTACGTTGTCAGGCGGCTGGTGTGGGGGCCTTGTACCCTCCTTGACAGGAAGTGGGTGTGAGGGGACTCGGGGGTTAAAAGACACGCCCCTGCACATACCTTGCCAGGTGGGAAATGTGGGGAGACTCGGGTCCCTGCACTTTACTTATCAGGAGGCAGGTGTGAGAGAATCATGTTATCACACACCTTGTCAGAAGGCAGATGTTGGGGACTCGCACCCCATACCCACGTTATTAAAAGGCACTGTATATATCTAAATTTTAGATTCTAAGAAATAATATGATTGATTTCAATTGGGATGCAAAAAAATATTTAAGGGCGCTACCCCCCAAATAATCATTTTAGAATGCAGTATATAATTTAGAAACAAGTATAAAAAGACCTATTCAACACAGTGCAGCCCAAAAGAAAATCCTCCACAATTGCGCCGCCCTTGTGGAGGATTGGAAGCTGCTTGTATCTCCTCCAAACTTTGTATTTAGCAATAGTCGCTTCACACCAAAGACACCCAGACCAAGATTAATCTGAAGGCTGTATTTTATATTGTCGATGAACAGTGTATCTCTCTCTCTCTCTTTCTCTCTCTCTCTCTCTCTCTCTTCTCTCTCTCTTTTTCTCTCTCTCTCTCCTCTCTTTATCTCTCCTCTCTTTCTCTCTCCTCTCTTTCTCTCTCCTCTCTCTCTCCTCTCTTTCTCTCTTCTCTCTCTTCTCTCTCACCTCTCTTTTCTCTCTTCTTTCTCACCTCTCTTTTCTCTCTTCTTTCTCACCTCTCTTCTCTCTTTCTCTCTTCTCTCTCACCTCTCTTTTCTCTCTGCTCTCTCTCTTCTCTCTCCCTCTCTTTTTTTCTCTCTTCTCTCTCCCTCTCTTTTTTTTCTCTCTACTCCGTCTCTACTCCGTCTCTACCACAGTCTTGGTGACAGATGAAGGCAAAAAGCTAGGTCCTTTAAATAATGGGTTTGAGCGGCTGGTAAATAGATAAAAATAGGATGTTGTAGAGCGGCTTATAAAAGATAAAGATAGGATTTTGTAGAGCGGCTTATAAAAGGTAGGATGGGAGTCTACCTACCTACCTGGATGGGATGGAGCAACTGAAAAATAATCCTGTTCACAGAGGATTAATCAACGGAGACAAAGAGCAATAATTTTTTTTCCATAGTACCCTGATTAATGTGGAACTTTCGTAGTAAACATGTCCCCGGTAATTGATCGAAGAATTTACCTGTGTATATTCATCGAATTATATAATATATATATATATATATATATATATATATATATATATATATATATAATCAGGATAGATGGGCTAGTGAGAGTATAGGCAATGGGGTCGAAGATGTATGGGGTAGGTTTAAGAATGTAATATTAGAGTGTTCACCAGAAGTTTGTGGTTATAGGAAAGTGGGTGCGGGAGGGAAGAAGAGCGATTGGTGGAATGATGATGTAAAGAGAGTAGTAAGGGAGAAAAAGTCAGCATATGAGAGGTTTTTACGAAGTAGAAGTGATGCAAGGAGGGAAGAATATGTGGAGAGAAAGAGAGGTTAAGAGAGTGGTGAAGCAATGTAAAAAGAGAGCAAATGAGAGGGTGGGTGAGATATTATCAACAAATTTTGTTGAAAATAAGAAAAAGTTTTGGAGTGAGATTAATAAGTTGAGAAAGCCTAGGGAACGAATGGATTTGACAGTTAAAAATAGGAAAGAGTTATTAAATGGAGAGTTAGAGGTATCAGGAAGATGGAGGGAATATTTTGAGGATTTGTTAAATGTTGATGAAGATAGAGAAGCTGTGATGTTGTGTATAGGGCAAGGAGGAATAACATCTTGTAGGAGTGAGGAAGAGCCAGTTGTGAGTGTGGCAGAAGTTCGTCAGGCGGCAGTGGGTAGAATGAAAGGGGGTAAGGCAGCTGTGATTGATGGGATAAAGATAGAAATGTTAAAAGCAGGTGGGGATATAGTTTTGGAGTGGTTGGTGTTATTATTTAATAAATGTATGGAAGAGGGTGAGGTACCTAGGGATTGGCAGAGAGCGTGTATTGTTCCTTTGTATAAAGGCAAAGGGGACAAAAAGAGATTGCAAAAATTATAGGGGAATAAGTCTGTTGAGTATACCTGGTAAAGTGTATGGTAGAGTTATTATTGAAAGAATTAAGAGTAAGACGGAGAGTAGGATAGCAGATGAACAAGGAGGCTTTAGGAAAGGTAGGGGGTGTGTAGACCAAGTGTTTACAGTGAAACATATAGGTGAACAGTATTTACATAAGGGTAAAGAGGTTTTTGTGGCATTTATGGATTTGGAAAAGGCATATGACAGGGTGGATAGGGGGGCAATGTGGCAGATGTATGGAATAGGAGGTAGGTTACTGAAAGCAGTGAAGAGTTTTTACGAGGATAGTGAGGCTCAGGTTAGAGTGTGTAGCAGAGAGGGAGATTATTTCCCAGTAAAAGTAGGCCTTAGACAAGGATGTGTGATGTCACCGTGGTTGTTCAATATATTTATAGATGGGGTTGTAAGAGAAGTGAATGTGCGGGTGTTGGCAAGAGGTGTGGGGTTTAAAGATAAAGAATCTAACACAAAGTGGATGTTGTCACAGTTGCTCTTTGCTGATGACACTGTGCTTTTGGGAGATTCTGAAGATAAGTTGCAGAGGTTGGTAGAGGAGTTTGGTAGGGTAAGTAAAAGAAGAAAATTAAAAGTGAATATAGGAAAGAGTAAGGTGATGAGGATAAAATTAGATGACGAAAGATTGGATATCAGATTGGAGGGAGAGAGTATGGAGGAGGTGAATGTATTCAGATATTTAGGAGTGGACGTGTCAGCAGATGGATCTATGAAGGATGAGGTGAATCATAGAATTGATGAGGGAAAAAGGGTGAGTGGTGCACTTAGGAGTCTGTGGAGATAAAGAACTTTATCCATGAAAGCAAATAGGGGAATGTATGAGAGTATAGTTATACTAACCCTCTTATATGGGTGTGAAGCATGGGTGATGAATGTTGCAACGAGGAGAAGGCTGGAGGCAGTGGAGATGTCATGTCTGAGGTCAATGTGTGGTGTGAATATAATGCAGAGAATTCGGAGTTTGGAAATTAGGAGGAGGTGCGGGATTACCAAAACTATTATCCAGAGGGCTGAGGAGGGGTTGTTGAGGTGGTTCGGACATGTAGAGAGGAAGGAGCAAAATAGAATGACTTCGAGAGTGTATAAATCTGTAGTGGAGGGAAGGCGGGGTAGGGGTCGGCCTAGGAAAGGTTGGAGGGAGGGGGGTAAAGGAGGTTTTGTGTGCGAGGGTCTTGGACTTCAAACACGCATGCGTGAGTGTCTTTGATAGGAGTGAATGGAGACAAATGGTTTTTAGGACTTGACGTGCTGTTGGAGTGTGAGCAAGGTAACATAAAGGGATTCAGGGAAACCGGAGAGCTGGACTTGATTCCTGGAGATGGGAATTAGTGTCTGCATTCTGAAGGAGGAATGTTAATGTTGCAATTTTACAACTGTAGTGTAAGCATGTCTCTGGCAAGACAGTGATGAAGTGAATGATGATGAAAGATTTTCTTTTTCGGGCCACCCTGCCTTGGTGGGAAACGGCCGATGTGTTATATATATATATATATATATATATATTATTAAGGTCGTGTCACTCTGGGGTGTGTCGTGGAAGGTCGTGCCACCCAGGGGTGTGTCGTGGAAGGTCGTGCCACCCAGGGGTGTGTCGTGGAAGGTCGTGCCACCCAGGGGTGTGTCGTGGAAGGTCGTGCCAACTTGGGGTGTGTCGTGGAAGGTCGTGCCACCCAGGGGTGTGTCGTGGAAGGTCGTGCCAACTTGGGGTGTGTCGTGGAAGGTCCTGCCACCCTGGGGTGTGTCGTGGAAGGTCGTGCCAACTTGGGGTGTGTCGTGGAAGGTCGTGCCACCCTGGGGTGTGTCGTGGAAGGTCGTGCCACCCTGGGGTGTGTCGTGGAAGGTCGTGCCAACTTGGGGTGTGTCGTGGAAGGTCGTGCCACCCTGGGGTGTGTCGTGGAAGGTCCTGCCAACTTGGGGTGTGTCGTGGAAGGTCCGACCACCCTGGGGTGTGTCGTGGAAGGTCGTGCCACCCTGGGGTGTGTCGTGGAAGGTCGTGCCACCCTGGGGTGTGTCGTGGAAGGTCGTGCCACCCAGGGGTGTGTCGTGGAAGGTCGTGCCAACTTGGGGTGTGTCGTGGAAGGTCCTGCCACCCTAAACGGTAAACCACAACGCTGGAAATTAAACCAACAGAGGCTTTACCTTCTCCTCCCCTCAAGGTGCCTTCTCCGACGTACTTAATAGGCTCTTGATCCAAGGAATTGCACCTGACCTCCCTTTTGAATCGATCCTGATTGTCTTCCATTTACCCCCGGCGTCGTATGAACCCTATGGGTTTCGCGCTTTCCCATGAATATAATAATAATAATAATAATAATATAATAATAATAATAGTGTACTCGCCCTGTGTAGAGGGTCTCAGTAAAGTAGGTGCTGGGAAAGCCAAACCAATATTGCCTATAAATATCAATGTTGTAAAGGTTTGCATAAGCAGTTAGAAAAATGTGAGAGCGTGTTTACCCTGATGGTAATGGTATGAGGACTGGGTGAGGGGCTAGGCCAAGCGTCTTGGCCGGGAAGGGGTACGCTAGACGTAGCAGGAAAGGGAGCTACGCCAAGCATCTTGACTGGGAAGGGACTAGGCCAAGCGTCTTGGCCGGGAAGGGGTACGCTAATCTTAGCAGGAAAGGGGGCTAGGCCAAGCATCTTGACTGGGAAGGGACTAGGCAAAGCGTCTTGGCCGGGAAGGGGTACGCTAATCTTAGCAGGAAAGGGGGCTAGGCCAAGCATCTTGACTGGGAAGGGACTAGGCAAAGCGTCTTGGCCGGGAAGGGGTACGCTAATCTTAGCAGGAAAGGGGGCTAGGCCAAGCATCTTGACTGGGAAGGGGCTAGGCCAAGCATCTTGACTGGGAAGGGGCTAGGCCAAGCATCTTGACTGGGAAGGGGCTAGGCCAAGCATCTTGACTGGGAAGGGGCTAGGCCAAGCATCTTGACTGGGAAGGGGCTAGGCCAAGCATCTTGACTGGGAAGGGGCTAGGTCAAGCATCTTGACTGGGAAGGGGCTAGGCCAAGCATCTTGACTGGGAAGGGGCTAGGCCAAGCATTTGACTGGGAAGGGGCTAGGCCAAGCATCTTGACTGGGAAGGGGCTAGGCCAAGCATCTTGACTGGGAAGGGGCTAGGCCAAGCATCTTGACTGGGAAGGGGCTAGGCCAAGCATCTTGACTGGGAAGGGGCTAGGCCAAGCATCTTGACTGGGAAGGGCTAGGCCAAGCATCTTGACTGGGAAGGGGCTAGGCCAAGCATCTTGACTGGGAAGGGGCTAGGCCAAGCATCTTGACTGGGAAGGGGCTAGGCCAAGCATCTTGACTGGGAAGGGGCTAGGCCAAGCATCTTGACTGGGAAGGGGCTAGGCCAAGCATCTTGACTGGGAAGGGGCTAGGCCAAGCATCTTGACTGGGAAGGGGCTAGGCCAAGCATCTTGACTGGGAAGGGGCTAGGCCAAGCATCTTGACTGGGAAGGGGCTACGCCAAGCATCTTGACTGGGAAGGGGCTAGGCCAAGCATCTTGACTGGGAAGGGGCTAGGCCAAGCATCTTGACTGGGAAGGGGTTATACCAAGTGTTTTGGCAGGAAGGGACTTGACCAAGCGCAGTATGAACATTTAAAGGCATATTATCTATGAAGACATAAATAAAATAGACATTCAGACAGATATTGAAAGACAGACACGTGCATAAAGATAAGACTCTCGAATTTCGTCATTTTTTTTTATACACCGTCGCTACAGTGTAAGAATGCGGACCGTGAAAAATGGTGATCCTGGAGACCTGGTCACAGATACCACGGTGAAAGCTGACTGATCTGCCACAAGGCTCATCCTCCTCCCCTGATTGATCTGACCAGCAACCCGGAGGAGGCCTGGTCTAAGACCGGCCCTGGGACCTCCGGAAATAGTATGGTGACATCGACAAGATGTGGAAAAACACTTATGTATGTACAGTTCAGGACATTTATTAAAGGAAACGTTTCGCCATGAGTGACTTCTTCAGTCCTAATACAGAGATAACTTGTTTCTTAGTCATCTCTGTCCCCTCAAGGGAGCTTCTTTGATGCTCGTGAGGGGCTCTGAATTCACCCTGAATACTTTCCATACCCCCCCCTGCCCTTTCCCTTGAACTGTACATAAGTACAGCACTGCTGCCACTGTCTTGTCTGGTTCCTCACCTGGCAAGTGTCCTCAACAATGCCGCTGCTGCCACCGTCTGTAGTTTACCGGTTCTTCGGGTATGGTTCAGCCTCTCCACTGCTGTTACTAAATGGTTATAACTATGACCATAATTTTTAAAGGGGTGGACCAGTAAGCCAGCGGAAGGCCTCGGTCAGATGACCAAAAGCTCCAACGGCGGGTCATCATCTGAGTAAGACCCGCGTCAGGAAACACATGTCCTGTTTCCTGACACACCTTACCTCCACTGCTGTTACCGACTGTTTGCTGATGCCTCACCAACTGACCTAATTCCATAGTATTGGCTTTTCAGAAGCTGCCGTGGATAACAATGTCGAGGTTGAGGGAATTATGGAGGACGGGACATACTGGATCAGAAAAGAGCATTTGGACATGTGTATTTGTTTTGTTATCGCTGTGGTTTGAACGCATCACAGTGTAGGATATGTACGCCTTGAGATGTATATACTCCGAGAGCTTTATTCAGTGTTTTAAGGATTAAAGTATTCTTGACTCTGGTGATGAAGACATGCAGATTCACGATATCGTAATGATACGATTGTAAACAAACCATACCACGGGTGGGGATAGAACCCGCGGTCAGAGTCATAAAACTCCAGACCGACCCGCTAGCCACTGGGCCAGCTGGCTACAATAAGATTCATCCAACTAGGTATATTTATACACCATAGACATGCAGGTTTTGTGCTCTATAAACTAAGCATCCAACCAGCACGGGTACACCTCTAGTTGGTTGATCACTGACCGGGTCTTAACCAAAACGTTTCACCTTCGATAGAGCTTTATCAAGCTTTAGAGAGAAACGTCGAGTTTAAATAGTCTTCTTACGATCAACCCTCAAGAGAAGCTCCTTGATGCTGGTGAGGAGCGTCTTGTTCCAAGGAACTGGACTCGTCTTCACCTTCCTTGGATAGAACCTGAATGCCTCCCATTCTCCAGGTTCAGCACTTCCACTCCTGGTTAAAATAAAAATGAAAATGAATAATCGCAAGAAGTTGGTCGTCTTCAAGAAGCGTCAGGTCGTCCTAAAAAAACCTGTACATAATTGGTACATTAGTTTAGTTTTAGCACCCAATAAATTTTCCGTCTCTCTCGTCAGGAAAACATTAAAACATTTGTAAAATAAATTCGCAGTGGATAAAAACAATTTCCTTTACTGAGGCTTTACTCTTGGAAGAGTAATTGTCTTTATTTGCCGAATTAAAACTATAAAAATAGTTTCATAAATTCTTGTTTCTACAGATAAATGAAAGAGAAAATTAATATTTTTTTTTCCTGGCGTCAGAATATAGCCTCGAGTCATCATGGTGTCTATGAATATATTATAGTCCAGGAAATTTATTTTTTAATATGGGATTTTTTGTTTAATTAATGTTGGGTACAGACACAAACCTTTGACCCAACACTTGAACACTTTAAGCACGTACTGGAGTTACTTACACAACACTGCAGTGTTCTCTTACACAGTATATAGTACTCCAGCAGGTACTGCAGTGTTCTCTTACACAGCATATAGTACTCCAGCAGGTACTGGAGTGTTCTCTTACACAGCATATAGTACTCCAGCAGGTACGGGAGTGTGCTAGAAAACTCCTAAGCATTATAGTTTTCTAACACATTTCTTCCCTGGATGCGACCCACAACAGTCGGCTGAAACACACAAAGCTCTCTATACTACCAGGTGAGCAGGGCCAGCATAATGCTAAGTAAGCTTGCCTGTTTATGTCTCCTTACCTGGACCTTGTTCTTGTGAGTCGAATGTTCTCCTCCTTGATTCACCGGTACTCTCCCGGCCAGGGTCTTGTCCAGATGGTGACTAATAAAGAACGATTGAATGGTGATGCTTCCATCCTCCCTCCCTCAATCCCTACCTCCCTCAATCCCTACCTCCTTCAATCCCTACCTCCCTCAATCCCTACCTCCCTCAATCCCTACCTCCCTCTATCCCTACCTCCCTCAATCCCTACTTCCCTCAATCCCTACCTCCCTCCCTCTATCCCTCCCTACCTCCCTCTATCCCTCCCTACCTCCCTCTATCCCTCCCTACCTCCCTCTATCCCTCCCTACCTCCCTCTATCTCTCCCTACCTCCTTCTATCCCTACCTTCCTCTATCCCTACCTTCCTCTATCCCTACCTCCCTCTATCACTACTTCCCTCAGCCAATGCCTCTCTGCCTTCCTCTACTTCCCCTCCCTTTTTCTCCTTGCTATTCTTCCCCTTCTCCTCCTTCCTTACCTTCTTTCCCTTCCATGTATTCATCGTTTTTCCTCCATTCAGTTTCCCGTCTTTCCTTCCTTTTTCCCTTTTCCTCTCCTTATGTTTCTCTACTCCCTTATTTCTCCCCTTCTCACGTAATTTTCATTATTGTCATTCATTACTTTTAATGACCCTCTCTCATCACTGTTATTCTTCCTCCCGTTAGTCTCACCCTCCCCTCTTCTCCCTTTATCACTGTTACTCTCCCTCCCGTTACTCTCACCCTCCCTCTTCTCCCTTCATCACTGTTACTCTTCCTCCCGTTAGTTTCACACCTCTCACCCTTCATCCCTCTATAACCCTATTCTCCACCCTCTTATTTCCCTTGATCCTTCCCTGTCCCCTCTCACCGTCCCTTCCCATTCATCCCCTCGTCTCTGTCCCCTCTCATCGTCCCTTCCCACTCATCCCCTCGTCTCTGTCCCCTCTCACCGTCCCTTCCCACTCATCCCCTCGTCTCTGTCCCCTCTCACCGTCCCTTCCCACTCATCCCCTCGTCTCTGTCCCCTCTCACCGTCCCTTCCCACTCATCCCTCGTCTCTGTCCCCTCTCACCGTCCCTTCCCACTCATCCCCTCGTCTCTGTCCCCTCTCACCGTCCCTTCCCACTCATCCCCTCGTCTCTGTCCCCTCTCACCGTCCTTCCCACTCATCCCCTCGTCTCTGTCCCCTCTCACCGTCCCTTCCCACTCATCCCCTCGTCTCTGTCCCCTCTCACCGTCTCTTCCCACTCATCCCCTCGTCTCTGTCCCCTCTCACCGTCCCTTCCCACTGTGTAACCACCATTTAGAATTGGGTGGCAGCACACTGCTGATATATCCAATTTTGCTAAAACAAGAAAAAAATAATGTTTGTTTTCGTTTTTAATGTTTATATAAACCCACAAACGCACGCACATAGTTACCAATTTATTAACTGTAAATTTGAGTCTTTGGCGTCCGAGCAATAACTAGGGAATTCCTCTTCAGATCGGATTCAAATTTTTCAGCGGTGGTGGACTTTGCTCAAATGAAGGCTACCGTGAGACGTGGTCTAGGACCAGGCCGAGAGGGTAGTTACCAGCAAAATCGACTTAGGTAAACTCAAGGTACATTGCAATAGTTGAGAATAACTCTTTAGATCGACTTCAAACCATCAACACTAACGTATTTTCCTTAGAGGAAGTTTTGGATTGTCACTGGATTTCTAGAGTGAATTATTTCCGCTGAAGCGGCTAGTTTATTGTACACACAGTATCCATCCTGTGGAGGGTAACACAAAAACATATGGATGCATAACAAACATAGGAACTAGGCCTGATAAGGGGTTAACAGGAGCACATCTGAATATGTATTTATGTTTTAAAGTTCATCTGTTGTAAAGCAAATTTAGGGTATTTGCTTAACATATCTGGTATCCTAGTTTAATTAACAAGATACCTTGACATAACATAGAGATTGTTATGCTATCTATATATTCCTCAGTAAGTGGACAGTTCAAATAGTGTTCAAGAAAGCGACCATAGGGATGGCCACATACTTTATATTTATTTTGATCATCTGTGTGTCTGGCAAACTACCATAATTACTTGTAACCAAGCCTGGCTCCTACAGCAGCTTGTTTACATTGCAAGTAGCTCTACAAATGTACTTATCTACGTTCCTATTATCCTAGTGAGTTAGAGATCTACTCAGGCTTCTCTCTGTATTCGTATGACATTCACATTCAGTATTTGTCTCCCCTAGTACTATAAAGCTTGTTGCAGGCAGTTTGTCTCCCCTAGTACTATAAAGCTTGTTGCAGGCAGTTTGTCTCCCCTAGTACTATAAAGCTTGTTGCAGGCAGTTTGTCTCCCCTAGTACTATAAAGCTTGTTACAGGCAGTTTGTCTCCCCTAGTACTATAAAGCTTGTTACAGGCAGTTTGTCTCCCCTAGTACTATAAAGCTTGTTACAGGCAATTTGTCTCCCCTAGTACTATAAAGCTTATTACAGGCAGTTTGTCTCCCCTAGTACTATAAAACTTGTTACAGGCAGTTTGTCTCCCCTAGTACTATAAAGCTTGTTACAGGCAGTTTGTCTCCCCTAGTACTATAAAGCTTGTTACAGGCAGTTTGTCTCCCCTAGTACTATAAAGCTTGTTACAGGCAGTTTGTCTCTTTTAGTACTATAAAGCTTGTTACAGGCAGTTTGTCTCCCCTAGTACTATAAAGCTTGGTACAGGCAGCTCAAGATTATATTCAACTCCTTCCTTCAAGGTGCTCTCCTTGGTTAGTTTATTACCATTATCATGTGGCAGTAATTCCATGTGTGATGGAATCCATAATTATTATTCAAATAAAAGATAAGCGCTAAACCCACTAGGGTCATACAACGCTGATAGACTCCATAAGAATTGTTCATTATTTACTTTCTGATTTTTAGTATCTATACTTGGCTTCCCCAGTGAGAATATTGTTGAAAGTTATTATGTTGATCAAGTGTCTTCAGTGATGGCACTGTTGATCAAGTGTCTTCAGTGATGGCACTGTTGATCAAGTGTCTTCAGTGATGGCACTGTTGATCAAGTGTCTTCATTGATGGCACTGTTGATCAAGTGTCTTCATTGATGGCACTGTTGATCAAGTGTCTTCAGTGATGGCACTGTTGATCAAGTGTCTTCAGTGATGGCACTGTTGATCAAGTGTCTTCAGTGATGACACTGTTGATCAAGTGTCTTCAGTGATGACACTGTTGATCAAGTGTCTTCAGTGATGACACTGTTGATCAAGTGTCTTCAGTGATGACACTGTTGATCAAGTGTCTTCAGTGATGGCACTGTTGATCAAGTGTCTTCAGTGATGACACTGTTGATCAAGTGTCTTCAGTGATGGCACTGTTGATCAGAGAATCTATTATGAGTTAACAGCACCAGTAACCAACACCACAACCACCACCGCCAATTAACACCAATTCCGCCGCCGCCACCACCACCAATACCAACACCACCAACAACATCACCAACACCAACACCAACAACACCATCACCAACACCAATACCAACACCACCAATACCAACACCATCACCAATACCAACACCACCACCACCACCAACACCACCACCACCACCAACACCACCACCACCACCAACACCACACCACCACCAACACCATCACCACCACCACCAACACCACCACCACCACCAACACCATCACCACCACCACCAACACCATCACCACCAACACCACCACCAACACCACCATCACCACCAACACCACCACCAACACCACCAACACCACCACCAACACCACCAACACCACCACGATCACTACCAACACCACCACCACATACCAACACCACCAACACCAATACCAACACCACCAACACCAATACCAACACCACCAACACCAATACCAACACCACCAACACCAATACCAACACCACCATCACCATCATTACCACTAACACCAACACCACCACCAACACCACCACCACCACCTTACCTCCATGATCATATCTTGGCGGATATATCTCTCTGCAGCAGTATATTCAGTGTAATCAGCATATGAAGGTGAGAACACGTTATCCGCCTTTTTCCCAAACACGGGACCGGCTCTTCCTCGCTGGGGAATGTCTTACGGAAACCCGTTTTACAGCCCCGAGGAACCAGGCTTCACAACCCGGGACTGAAGCCTCAACGCACAAGGTAGCGAAGAACCATACAGCGTCAGGTTTTCCCAAGACGTGGAGCAGCAGGTAGCTAGTATCAATAGCCTGGCTGATCAGGAGGATGCCAATACAGTCTGACATTAGGTCACAGGTTCGTAATCTAGGCGCTCAGCGGCGTCGTTCGTAAACACGTGTCGCTGGTAGCCGAGCGGTGGTTCATGTGTGTTGGTTCGTGAAGCAGCAGCCCGGCTGGGGGGTGTCTATGGTAAAGGGGTTTAGTTTGTAGATTGTATGGGGGTGTTTAAACCGGACTAATTTTCATAAAGTAGGCTGGTTGTGGTGGATGCGGGGAGGGAAGGGGTTGGGAGGAGGGGAGACAAACGAGGGAGGGTTTTGGGGAGAGGAGTGGAAGATACGACATGGTAGGGAGAAGTTAAGGGAGACGACAGAGCAGTGCTCTGGTAGTTGTCACTAATCACCCTCTCCCTCACTGTCATTATGGTAATGGTGTACAACAAGTTGATGACTAAGACAAATGTGCAACACTTCGGTATCTTCGTTTCCGAAACATTTCGTCTACTCAGTAGGCTTCTTCAGTCGAACACAGAGTTGTCTAAAATGGGAGACAGCAGAAGCAATGGAGTGGTAAAGATGAAGTGATCAGTCTGTCTGCCATGAAGTGGTAGTTTTGAGGTGGTCGGTCCCTCAGTCTTGAGAAGTGTCCAGCTCTATGGGCTCGACCCTCCAGTTCCTCAACCACCACTTATCACCCACCCAAAATAAGAACACACAATCATTTAAAAAAAAATTCTGAGCAATTTCTATAGTTGTGACCAGATAATGGCCCAGGTGGGACCGAAACTTCGTATGAGGTTTCCTCTTCAAAGTCTACCCTATATGTAAATTGTGCATCTTTAATGTAGACGTTTCGCCATCCAGTGGCTTTATCAAAACAAATATATATAGATCTGCTGTCTTCAACTTATGTCCTAGAATTTGTATTGATAAAGCCACTGGAGGGCGAAACGTCTACATTAAGATACCCAGATGTTACACGTGTCTAATTTTCATCATATATGTAAATTGTTCCAGTTACTGTGTTCTGTATTTTATTCTTGTCTTGATAAATCATTGTATTTTAATTGTATGTTTTGTATAGTGGGCTGCTTGTTTCTGGACGTCAGTACTGTTAGCTGTGAGGAGCACGTCACTGTATGTACTGCATCTTTCACTGTTAAAGTACTTTAAGCCGACACTTCACTGTATCTTTCACTGTTACTGTGAGGTCAATATGCACTACGTCTTTAACTGTTGCTGTGAGGTCTACACTATACACTGCATCTTTCACTGCTACTGTGAGGTCGACATATTACTGCATCTTTCACTGTTACTGTTAGGTTGACATAGCACTGCATCTTTCACTGTTACTGTGAGGTCGACATCTTTCACTGTTACTGTGGGAAAACGATCACAAATCACTTAGCTTCAATATATGGAATTACCCAAATAACTGCAATCAAGTCTCTGTCCCAGACTTCCGCTTGGCCGATTTCATGGGACTGAGAAATTACCTGGGTGGGCTAAACTGAAACGATTTGACTATGGGTCAGGTAGGTGGTGTTGGTTGCCAATATGTTCCAAGTAGGGAAATTAGATCAACCAAAAATGATCCCAAATGGATAAACAATAGATTAAAACATCTCATTGGTCAAAAGAGAGGCATATATAGCCGTATCAAAAGAGGGGATGGGAAGTTAAGAAATCAATATATTCAATTAAAGAGAGAAATAAAATAAGGAATAAGAAAAGCTATAAGAGATTATGAGGCTAAAGTGGAATGGGATTCGAAGACTAACCCAAAAGTTTTTTTTCAGGTATATAGAAGATTAGGGAGGAGATAAGCCCACTCAAAAGTAACTCAGGTCAGATAACTGACAGTGATAAGGAAATGTGTGAAATTTTAGACCTTATTTCCTCTCAGTTTTTACTCATGAAGATACTAGCGAAATTTCAGAAATAATAAATTATGTAGAAAAGTACAATAATAAACTATACACGATTAGAGTAACTAGTGACGTGGTTCTCAGACAAATAGA
Source organism: Cherax destructor (assembly GCA_009830355.1). Lineage (NCBI taxonomy): Eukaryota > Metazoa > Arthropoda > Malacostraca > Decapoda > Parastacidae > Cherax > Cherax destructor. Next base: position 346,516 of record WNWK01000617.1, on the reverse strand, counting down.
GAAATTAAAACCTAACAAATCCCCAGACCCTAATGAACTGTTTGCAGGGATTTTAAAGGAATGTAAAGAGAAGCTTAGCAAACCTTTGGACAGTCTTTTCAACATATCACTACAAACTGGCATAGTGCCAGACAAGTGGAAAATGGCAAATGTAATACCTATTTACAAAGCAGGTGACAGGTCCTTACCTTCGAACTATACACCTTACCTCCATAGTGGGAAAATTTATGGAATCAATAATTACCGAGGCAATTTGTAGTCATCTTGAAAGGCATAACTTGATTAATGAATCTCAGCACGGTTTTACAAAGGGGTGTTCCTGCCTTACGAATTTACTAACTTTTTTCACCAAGGTATTTCAGGAGTGGACATGTCAGCAGATGGGTCTATGAAGGATGAGGTGAATCATAGAATTGATGAGGGGAAAAGGGTGAGTGGAGCACTTCGGAGTCTGTGGAGACAAAGAAATTTGTCCATGGAAGTAAAGAAGGGAATGTATGAGAGTATAGTTATACCAACACTCTTATATGGGTGTGAAGCATGGGTGATGAATGTTGCAACGAGGAGAAGGCTGGAGGCAGTGGAGATGTCATGTCTGAGGTCAATGTGTGGTGTGAATATAATGCAGAGAATTCGGAGTTTGGAAATTAGGAGGAGGTGTGGGATTACCAAAACTATTATCCAGAGAGCTGAGGAGGGGTTGTTGAGGTGGTTCGGACATGTAGAGAGAATGGAACGAGACAGAATGACTTCGAGAGTGTATAAATCTGTAGTGGAGGGAAGGCGGGGTAGGGGTCGGCCTAGGAAAGGTTGGAGGGAGGGGGTAAAGGAGGTTTTGTGTGCGAGGGGCTTGGACTTCCAGCAAGCATGTGTGAGCGTATTTGATAGGAGTGAATGGAGACAAATGGTTTTTAATACTTGACGTGCTGTTGGAGTGTGAGCAAAGTAACATTTATGAAGGGATTCAGGGAAACCGGCAGGCCGAACTTGAGTCCTGGAGATGGGAAGTGCAGTGTCTGCACTTTGAAGGAGGGGTGTTAATGTTGCAGTTTTATAACTGTAGTGTAAAGCACCCCTCTGGCAAGACAGTGATGGAGTGAATGAAGATGAAAGTTTTTCTTTTTCGGGCCACCCTGCCTTGGTGGGAATCGGCCGATGTATTAATAAATAATTTGAGGAGGTAGATCATGGTAATGAATATTATATTATGTATATGGACTTCAGTAAGGCTTTTGATAGTCCCACATCAGAGGCTATTGAAGAAAATTAAGGCACACGGAATAGGAATTTTTTTTTCCTGGGTAGAGGCATGGTTGACAGAGAGGCAGCAGAGAGTTTGCATCAATGGGGAGAAATCAGAGTAGGGGCGTATCACGAGTGGTGTTTCACAGGGGTCAGTGTTGGGCCCTTTGTTGTTCATAATTTATATAAATGACTTTGATGATGGAATAAATAGCGACATACGCAGATTTGCTGATGACACCAAAATAGGTCAACTAATTCATTTTAATGAGGACATTAGAGCACTCCAGGGAGATTTGAATAGACTGATGCAGTGGTCAGAGAAGTGGTACATGCAATTTAATAAACAAATGCAAAGTTCTAAACACTGGACAAGAAAATAACTATGTCACATATAAACTAAATAATGTAGATCTTAATATTATTGATTGCGAAAAAGATTTGGTAGTTCTGGTTAGCAGTAATCTAAAACCAAGACAACAGTGCATAAGTGTTCACAAAAAAGCGAACAGAATCCTTGGCTTCATATCAAGGAGCATAAATAATAGGAGTCCTCAGGTCGTTGTTCAACTCTATATATCTTTGGTTAGTCCTCATTTAGATTATGCTGCACAGTTCAGGTCACAGTATTACAGAATGGATATAAATTCACTGGAAAATGTACAAAGGAGGATGACGGTATATATCTTCAGATTAGTGCAGTAACCAGCATAACACACACACACATATGGGTTACTGGCACCGTGCCTAGCTCGTTAGGTGCACCTCGAGTGCCTTCACTATTCGTTTAGAGAGAGACTTAAGTTGATCCCATGTATCAGAAATCTTCCTTATGAGGATAGACTGAGGGCCCTGAATCTGCACTCTTTAGAAAAGCGTAGAATTAGGGGAGATATGATTGAGGTGTATAAATGGAAAACATGAATAAATAAAGGGAATGTAAATAGCGTGGTAAAAATATCTATCCAAGACAGGACTCGCAGCAATGGTTTCAAGTTGGAAAAGTTCAGATTCAGGAAGGATATAGGAAAGCACTGGTTTGGTAATAGAGTTGTGGATGAGTGGAACAAACTCCCGAGTACCGCCATAGAAGCTAAGACGTTGTGTAGTTTTAAAAATAGGTTAGATAAATACATGAGTGGGTGTGGGTGGGTGAGAGTTGGACCTGACTAGCTTGAGCTAGTAGGTCAGATGCCGTGCCCCTTCCTTAAGTGGATGTGACCTGACCTGACTAGGTGGGTCATTGGTTAAAGCCGGGAGGTGACTTGGACCTGCCTCGCAGGCCAGTAAGTCAGTTAGGTTCTAGTACTGCATCTGTCACTGTCAGGTCAGGTCATATGTTTTCCCCATTCTTCTACAGGTTTAAATTGGCCCTTCTTCCATGGAATTGGAGCTGCCCCCCTCTTCCTCGGATCAAAGCTGATTACCTCCCATTCCCTTCGAGTTTAGCGTTTCACTGCGAGTATATTTCTTTGATATGACTTATTTTCTGAGTGTCAGAATACCCACGAGGAAAGGATACATGTAGTCGGTGTCGGGTGTCAGCGCCCCCCATGACCCGGTCCCAAGCCAGGCCTCCCGGTCACACACCAGGTCTCCCAGTCACACACCAGGCCTCCTAGTCACAGACAAGGCCTCCCGGTCACACACCAAGTCTCCCAGTCACACACCAGGCCTCCTAGTCACAGACCAGGTCTCCCGGTACACACCAGGTCTCCCAGTCACACACCAGGCCTCCTAGTCACAGACCAGGCCTCCCGGTCACAGACCAGGTCTCCCAAAAGCCTGGCCCATGGCCGGGCTCAGAGAGTAGAGAAACTCTCGAAACTCTTCAAAGGTATATCAAAGGTAAAGATATATCAATTCCTCTCTTTCTCTCTCTCTCTCTCTCTCTCTCTCTCTCTCTCTCTCTCTCTCTCTCTCTCTCCTCTTCCTTCCCCAGGTAGTGCTGAGGAGCCAGGGAAGGGTTCTGCTTGCTTGTTTGGCTAAAAACCTACCAATCAAATTACTTGATACCCATGACCTCACCAGCCAGTGTTCTGAGAACATCTGAAGGAAGGGAAGACGTATATGAGTAGGGGGTATCTGGGGAGGAGGGAAGTTTTTTGTTGGGTCGGTGGGGAAATTTTTGGTGAGGAATGAAAAGAATTTGTCAAGATTGAGGGAAAATTTGGAGAGAAAATAAAGGGTATTTTGGATTTTTTTCTGCTTGTATGTGTGTGTATAATATATATATAATATATGTATGTATGTACGTATGTCTAGAATTCGCAAAACAGGCGAAATATTCACAAACACTAATCTCAGGTCGAAGGAGACTCGAACTTACGAACCTTGGGACAGGTACGCAGTGCTTTAATCAACTGTACAACACTGGCTATTGGACCAATGCGATACGGTGAGTAAATTATTGTGTACCTTTTCCCAAAGTTCGTAGGTTCGAGTCTCCTTCGACCTGAGATTAGTGTTTGTGAATATTTCGCCTGTTCTGCGAATTCTAAACATTGTAAAAAAATATCTTGAGGGTCGATGCATGCAGGGATAAGATGAAAAGCTTGAAACCACCTGCCTGAAGGCTGGCTGCCTTAGACCAAAACGTCTAGCGTTAACTGGGCACCAAGGTATTGGACCAGTGTGGTACGGTGGTAGACCACTGCGTACCTTGACCCAAGGTTCGTAGGTTTGAGCCTCCTTCGACCAGAGATTAGTGGTATATATATATATATATATATATATATATATATATATATATATATATATATATATATTACACACACACACACGTACTCACCTATTTGTGGTTGCAGGGGTCGAGTCATAGCTCCTGGCCACGCCTCTTCACTGATCGCTGCTAGGTCCTCTCCCTGCTCCATGAGCTTTGTTAAACCTCGTCTTAAAACTATGTATGGTTCCTTTCTCCACTACGTCACTTTCCAAACTATTTCACTTCCTGACACCTCTATGACTGAAGAAATACTTCCTAACATCCCTTTGACTCATCTGAGTCTTCAACTTCGAATTGTGACCCCATGTTTCTGTGTCCCATCTCTGGAACATCCTGTCTCTGTCCACCTTGTCAATTCCTGGCAGTATATTATATGTCGTTATCATGTCTCCCCTAACCCTCCTGTCCTTCAGTGTCGTCAGGCCGATTTCCCTTAACTTTTCTTCGTAGGACATTCCCCTTAGCTCTGGAACTAGCATTGTTGCAAACCTTTGCACTTTCTCTAATTTCTTGACGTGCTTGACCAAGTGTGGGTTCCAAACTGGTGCTGCATACTCCAATATGGGCATGACGTACACGGTGTACAGTCTTGAACGATTCCTTACTGAGGTATCGGAACGATATTCTTAGGTTTGCCAGCCGCCCATATGCTGCAGCATTTATCAGATTGATGTGCGCCTCAGGAGATGTGCTCGGTATTATACCTACTCCAAGATTTTTTTCCTTGAGTGAGGTTTGCAGTCTTTGGCCACCTAGCCTATACTCTGTCTGCGGTCTTCTTTCCCCTTCCCCGATCTTCATGACTGCATTTGGCGGGGTTAAATTCGAGGAGCCAGTTGCTGGACCAGGCTTCCAGCCTGTCCAGGTCTCTTTGTAATCCTGCCTGATCCTTATTCCATTTAATTCTCCTCATTAACTTCATATCATCTGCAAACAGGGACACTTCTGAGTCTATCCATTCCGTCATGCCATTAATATATACCAAAAACAGCACTGGTGCTAGGACTGACCCCTGTAGAACCTCGCTCGTCACAGGCGCCCACTCATCGTCACATACCATGACTCGTTGCCTCCCTGTCAGGTATTCTCTGATCCATTGCAGTGCCTTTCCTGTTATGTGTGCCTGATCCTCTAGCTTTTGCACTAATCTCTTGTGAGGAACTTTGTCGAAGGCCTTCGTGCAGTCCAAGAAAATGCAGTCCATCCACCCCTCTCTTTCGTGTTTTACTTCCATTACCTTGTCATAAAGCTCTAGTAGGTTTGTGACACAGGATTTCCCTTCCCTGAAACCGTGCTGGTTGTCGTTTATAAGCTTGTTCCTTTGTAGGTGCTCCACCACTCTCCTGATAATCTTCCATGACTTTGCATACTATATACGTCAGTGGCACTGGTCTGTAGTTTAATGCCTCGTGTCTGTCTCTTTTCATAAATATTAGGACTACATTTGCTGTCTTCCATACCTCAGGTAGTTGCCCAGTTTCAATGCATGTGTTGAAGATTGTTGTTAGTGGCACACACGGCGTCTCGGCTCCCTCTCTAAGGACCCACGGAGAGATGTCTGGTCCCACTGCCCTTGAGGTATCCAGTTCACAGCAGCGTCTTCATCTCCTCGGTTGTGTGTATTTCGTCCAGCACTTGTTGGTATATTCCTATTGGTGTACCCCCCTATTCTTGCTTCCCGGAGTCCTTTCTGTCTCCACTGTAAATACTTCTTTAAATCTCATGTTGAGCTCCTCACATACATACACACACATACGTGTATGTGTGTGTGTGGAAGACGAATGGGAAGTTGGGGAAGGGAGGGGCTATATTTTGGAGGATTTAGAGAAAATTCGTTGAGGAAAGGGAGGGTGTATTGGAGGAGGGGAGAGGGTGTATTTGGCGAGGAGTGGTATTGAGGAGGGGAAAGGAGGGTATTTGGGAGAGAGAGAGAGAGAGAGAGGGAGGGAGGGAGAGGTGGAGTGAATGAGAGAGAGAGGGAGGGAGGGAGAGGTGGAGTGAATGAGAGAGAGAGAGGGGGAGGGAGAGGTGGAGTGAGATAGATAGATAGAGAGAGAGAGAGAGGGAGGGAGAGGTGGAGTGAGATAGATAGATAGAGAGAGAGAGAGAGGGAGGGGAGGTATTAGGGAAGGCATCGATGGTGTTAGTTTCATTAAAGACGCTTGTAAAAGTCTCGCTTTTGCTGCTTCGTTAAGGTTTAATTGTATTTATTTCTTCTGGTATTGTCTCGTTTATCTTTTATCTTCTCGGTGCCTTCGCAATTTCTTTCGTTATTTTAATTAATCATTCAGTATTTCTTTATTTAGCTTTCTCAATCTAACCATTAAATTTCCAACATCAGCAGTCATGGAATTATGTGGATCAACATAAACAAGGAGCTATAAGATCCACTGGAAAACCCTCCTAATCACTCTTACTCCCAAGTAACAGTAACTCCAGTTCGGCTGTAACGGAACTTTTGAAGCCTCCGTAACTGCTGACCCTTGAAATTGGTAGTAGTCCCCAACGCTCTGGCGATCGTGTGCCCCTTGACATTCACCTTGGCATTTTCCTTTGACATTTCCCTTGACACTTGACATACCCCTTGACATACCCCTTGACGTACCTTTTTGTACAGATGTGAAGAATAATGTTTTACAAATAATGTCAGAGATAAAGGCATGACGATGGAACAATTTACTCTCAAATGTTAGTAGTACACAGCTTGGCTGTGCAACAGTAGAGGTCCTGAAGGAAGCGGTAAACTTGAGCAACAACTACTTTGTTTTATTTATATATAAATTGTTACCGTGAATAACTAATATGTGCAACAAGGCAATAAAGATTCTTGGTAAAAATAATCTGTATTCATGTTACGAAAGAAAACGTGCACATTTTTTTTTAAGAAAGGCGTTAATTTAGGTATTAACTGTAAATAGTTAATCTGGTCCTGAAATATTTACACTTGTTTTAGTTCCTGGTAAATCAAGAGTGAAGAATGGGTTTCTTGATTTAAAAGCCAGGGGCTTCAGTTCTGACACTCAGGTTCTAGGTGCTGTTGGACACTCAGGTTCTGTGTTGGACATTCAAGGTCTGTGTTGGACACTCAGGTTCTGTGTTAGACGTTCAGGTTCTGTGTTAGACACTCAGGTTCTGTGTTGGACACTCAGGTTCTGTGTTGGACACTCAGGTTCTGTGTTGGACACTCAGGTTCTGTGTTGGATACTCAGGTTCTGTGTTCTGTACTGGAGACACTCAAGTTTTGTGTTTGACACACTTAGGTTCTGGGTGCTGTGTTGGAGACACTCAGGTTCTTGGTGCTGTATTAGACACACTCAGGTTCTGGGTGCTGTGTTGGAGACACTCAGGTTCTGGGTGCTGTATTAGACACACTCAGGTTCTGGGTGTTGTGTTGGACACTCAGGTTCTGGGTGCTGTGTTGGACACTCAGGTTCTGGGTGTTGTGTTGGACACTCAGGTTCTGGGTGTTGTGTTGGACACTCAGGTTCTGGGTGTTGTGTTGGACACTCAGGTTCTGGGTGTTGTGTTGGACACTCAGGTTCTGGGTGTTGTGTTGGACACTCAGGTTCTGGGTGTTGTGTTGGACACTCAGGTTCTGGGTGTTGTGTTGGACACTCAGGTTCTGGGTGTTGTGTTGACACTCAGGTTCTGGGTGTTGTGTTGACACTCAGGTTCTGGGTGTTGTGTTGACACTCAGGTTCTGGGTGTTGTGTTGGACACTCAGGTTCTGGGTGTTGTGTTGACACTCAGGTTCTGGGTGTTGTGTTGACACTCAGGTTCTGGGTGTTGTGTTGACACTCAGGTTCTGGGTGTTGTGTTGACACTCAGGTTCTGGGTGTTGTGTTGGACACTCAGGTTCTGGGTGTTGTGTTGGACACTCAGGTTCTGGGTGTTGTGTTGGACACTCAGGTTCTGGGTGTTGTGTTGGACACTCAGGTTCTGGGTGTTGTGTTGGACACTCAGGTTCTGGGTGTTGTGGTGGACACTCAGGTTCTGGGTGTTGTGTTGGACACTCAGGTTCTGGGTGTTGTGTTGGACACTCAGGTTCTGGGTGTTGTGTTGGACACTCAGGTTCTGGGTGTTGTGTTGGACACTCAGGTTCTGAGTGTTGTGTTGGACACTCAGGTTCTGGGTGTTGTGTTGGACACTCAGGTTCTGGGTGTTGTGTTGGACACTCTCAGGTTCTGTGTTGGACACTCTCAGGTTCTGTGTTGGACACTCTCAGGTTCTGTGTTGGACACTCTCAGGTTCTGTGTTGGACACTCTCAGGTTCTGTGTTGGACACTCTCAGGTTCTGTGTTGGACACTCTCAGGTTCTGTGTTGGACACTCTCAGGTTCTGTGTTGGACACTCTCAGGTTCTGTGTTGGACACTCTCAGGTTCTGTGTTGGACACACTCAGGGTCTTGGTGCTATAGACACTCAGGTTCTATGTTTGACACTCACTCAGGTTCTGGGTGCTGTGTTGGACACTCAGGTTCTGGGTGCTGTGTTGGACACTCAGGTTCTGGGTTCTGTGTTGGACACTCAGGTTCTGGGTGCTGTGTTGGACACTCAGATTCTGGGTGCTGTGTTGGACACTCAGGTTCTGGGTGCTGTGTTGGACACTCAGGTTCTGGGTGCTGTGTTGGACACTCAGGTTCTGGGTGCTGTGTTGGACACTCAGGTTCTGGGTGTTGTGTTGGACACTCAGGTTCTGGGTGTTGTGTTGGACACTCAGGTTCTGGGTACTGTGTTGGACACACTCAGGTTCTCCTCCACAAAGAGCCTAGTGCGGAAAATCGGCCTTTATAATTCACAAAAAGTAGAATCCAGTCTTGGTACGTTGTTGGAAAGAGTTTGGTTATGGTCAATGTGTCTCAGTATTTTGGAACATTGTGTCCATAAAATACTGAATATTAATATATAAAAAATTAATTAGTAATAACAGTGACAACCCAGAAAATTATAAGTCGCTTAAGTGCCCTAAAAACCCATTCGTGCCCCTGGGAGTAAGAGTTTCCCCAGTTTGGGAACCCCAACTTTAATGGAATACTTTACGGTATCCTCATTACCTTAGTGCAGTCTCCAGGCTCAGGTTGACGCATTTCACCACAATATATGAGAGCCAACCTGTGTGATGGAATATGACTGCGGTAACAAACATATGCTCCCCACTGTGTTAACTCTCATATAGAGTAAGGTAGCAGCATATTGCTAAGGTGATCAGCATATAAGTTCCATCTCCGCGAATATGTTGCAGTTTTGTCAAGATTGATGGACTGAACATATCGACTCCAGGCCGAGGGACTGATTACCCCAAACTCCTCTTCATCTTTCACTTTTCTCTGCATTGGACTGTAGAAGTCACTTCGTTGCGAAACGTTTCCAGAATAAAGATATCCAAATGTTGCACAAGTGTCTCAGTTATCAACTTGTCTGCTATGTAAACTATTTATTCACATTAATGAGATATGTTGAATGATCATATGGAAGCTATTATTGTACATGTATAGTGTATTAAAAATTTTGTATAAAAAAAAAAGCTCCATATGTAATGTCATTTTCCGGGATATGTACTGAAACCGGACTTGTATTATTCCTGTTCAGTCAGAGTGGCCAGGAGAGAGCAGAGTGAGGTGTGTTGTGCAGTAGGTGAAACATCGCAGATGGTGCAAGATGTAGTTGTGTGAGTAGGTGAAACATCGCAGATGGTGCAAGATGTAGTTGTGTGAGTAGGTGAAACATCGCAGATGGTGCAAGATGTAGTTGTGTGAGTAGGTGAGATTTTTTTTTGTAGGTTGTTTTATTTGTTTTTAAGTGATCTCATATTTACCTGTAAGACCCTAGTGTGCAGAGGCCTGTTTAAGTTTTGGGAGAGTACTGTATGGTGTTTGTGCCAGCTGGTAGACACACCGGCAGAAAGGAAGGGGGGGTGTCATGGAGCCTCCTGTTTATAAATGTTTATTATTTGTTTCACTCAGAGTAGATTGTAGGTTGTATATTCGTTACTATTAATATATATTTTTGTATAGGTGAGTTTTTTTTGTCCTTATAATACATTGACCATTTAAATTTATGCTTCATAATTTGTATGAATGTACATGCTGGCCCTTGAGTGGTTACCTTTTCAATGTAACTTAAATGCCCCTAGACAGCAGTTTGAGTAGCCTTTAGGAGCCACGACTTTTTATTTAAGTTACGCACCAAAACGTCGTAACAGAAGCCGTGAGAGTTGAAGAGCAAGAGTTATTTCAGAGGCTCTTATCAGCCTTCAAGTTCTATATCTGACATTAGCACACATCAACATGCGTGACAGCACACATCAACATGCGTGACACAGCACACATCAACATGCGTGACACAGCACACATCAACATGCGTGACACAGCACACATCAACATGCGTGACACAGCACACATCAACATGCGTGACACAGCACACATCAACATGCGTGACACAGCACACATCAACATGCGTGACACAGCACACATCAACATGCGTGACACAGCACACATCAACATGCGTGACACAGCACACATCAACATGCGTGACACAGCACACATCAACATGCGTGACACAGCACACATCAACATGCGTGACACAGCACACATCAACATGCGTGACACAGCACACATCAACATGCGTGACACAGCACACATCAACATGCGTGACACAGCACACATCAACATGCGTGACACAGCACACATCAACATGCGTGACACAGCACACATCAACATGCGTGACACAGCATACATCAACATGCGTGACACAGCGCACATCAACATGCGTGACACAGCACACATCAACATGCGTGACACAGCACACATCAACATGCGTGACAGCACACATCAACATGCGTGACACAAACACATCAGCATACGTGACGTAGCACATCATCATTCATGACACAGCACACATCAACATGCGTGACACAGCACACATCAACATGCGTGACACAGCACACATTAACATGCGTGACAGCACACATCAACATGCGTGACACAAACACATCAGCATACGTGACACAGCACACATCATCATTCATGACACAGCACACATCAACATGCGGGACAGCACACATCAACACTCGTGACACAGCACACATCAACATGCGTGTCATAGCATGCGTCAACATGCGTGACACAACACACATCAACATGCGTGTCATAGCATGCGTCAACATGCGTGACACAGCACATCAACATGCGTGTCATAGCATGCGTCAACATGCGTGACACAACACACATCAACATTCGTGACAGCACACATGTCGTGGGGTTTGCAAGGAGATGTAGGTGAAGGAATACACAAGGATGTTCTAGGAGGCGTATATTGTAAGTCTTGAGGGGAAAAGCCCAGGCCTGCCTCTAGCGTCTGCTGTGCCTAGTTCGGAACTGAGGGGGATGCCTGCGGCCAACCACTCACATGAGCGGGACTTGTGAAGTCACAGCTAGCTAGGGAGCCTATCTATAATATAGCTGGGATTATCTAAGAATACTACACAAGTAACACAAATAATCAGTAACACCACTGACAGTTCGGCCACGTTAATGTATGGCGTCCCGACATACATCTATACAAATTATAGGCTGAAAAGGCATTGTGGCTCTGGGCTGATTCTATTCAATGTCAAAGTACACAACAGTTGAACATAAGAACTATACATAAGGATGATACAGATTGTAATGCATTACAAGTATGATATATCACAATTCAAGGTAACTGATAGAATCAACGGTGGGATAGTATAATAAGAGATAGAAATGATCGATCGATCTGTATTCATGTGATTTATGGATTCTGAGGAAATATATTTACAAAGAAGACAGTGTTCAACAGAAAAGGCAGACTTGGTGCACACAAGTCATTTACTGTTAAATCCCAGAATTCAGAGAGAACGTGAACACACAAAAAAAAAATTTTTTGAACAGTAAAAGTTGATATAGTATCACACAGTTGAAAGACTCTCTTAAACTAGATTACCTATCTGTATAGCTTATTTACATTTAACCCCAACTCTGCTAGGGTGAGATTTACATATGCAGAGTGGTCATCATCTCTAGGGGGATCGAAATCTGTTGCAATGGCTAACACATGCTGTGGTTGAGGAGGATCTGAATTGGTATTTACAAATGATACTTGGGGATTTCTCATTACTTGTCATGTACGTAAGGAATAACGACATTCAGGTTGTTCGTCTGACTGTTAGAGGGTACAGTGTCAGGAGGATTGTCAGAGTCTGTCTCATTTGTCTGGTTGTCAGGAACCTCATCATCATCGCATACTAACTTCATATGATCTAAATGTGATTCTTTATACTGACTAGTACTGTTTTCTCTAACTTTATACTTATTACCATTGACATGTTCAACTACTCGATATGGACCAATGAACTTTTGATCGAGCTTAGGCATTACGGATGTTTTGTTAAACTTAGTCAGCATAACTCTCGAACCTACTTTAATTTGGTTGGTTTTACTCGAGTATTAGTGACTTGTAAATTCTGCTGTTGATTTATGAATTGTTTCACAGATTCTTCTGAAAACACTTTGAGCTAAGCTGGTACGAGTTGCTATGAAATCATTAGGATTGTAATTCGGTTTCAGTTCAGAATACAACAACTCATAAGGCAAATGCTTATCTACACCATACAATGCATAATACAGTATCACCTATAGAAGCATTGTAAGCAGAATTTATGGCACATTGAACCCATGGCCGGGCTCAGAGAGTAGATACTCTCGAAACTCTTCAAAGGTATATCAGGTATAATTTCATCCCAGGTTGCACTATTGGAATTATTAGTAGCTCTCAACACATCGAGTACTTATTAGTTTTTTCCACTAGACCATTACTTGCAGGATGGTGAGGTACAGTGGTCGATTTAGAGATCTTGTACAAGGTACACAATCTTTCAAGAATCTCATTACATAACTCACCTCCATTATCTGTTACTAGGGACTTAGGATTACTTTCTTACTGAAGGAATGGACAGGCTCGGTGGAGTGGATGGACTCTCCCTAGTTGAAATAGTTAACGCTGTGACAAGAAATATTAGCAAGGGAGAAACGGATCTTACTATCTCTTACAGCATTTAATGATGGCTCGACTTACAACTCTTTACCTTGCGAGGATCACTGTCAACTAGGATATTATCACCATCTGGAACACAAGGGACAACAACAGACACTGTAGTGAGCGCACTAGCCACGACAGAAACGTCTTTCTGCAGACGGCCTGTGACATCAACAAGAGATGGCATTACTCATTTCAAGTAGGCTTTCTTCAAAAAGGCGTCCCCTGGGAAGGAACTACCACTTGAATAAGTAGCCATCGCAGGGATAGTAGTCTCAGTACCCAATGTTGTCTGAGGTTCCTCTGACACCCCTACAATATCTGCATGCAAGATATTGTAGGGACTGGATTCCAGACAGGAGTGACAGTTTTAATTAGTGCCTGACTGCTGGGGTACGTTAATTGGGAATGCACATGTCTATAAGGATTTAATCTGAACTTCACCGCAGCACTGACAAATCTCGGATGCAAGCTGTGAGAACAAACATATTGCCTAAAAGCTAGCTATGTCTTTCAGTCGGTAAGGGACTATTAGAATTTTGCATAGGTACAACATTGACTTGACTGACGCTGTTCACTAAGGGAGTGCTCAAAGGTAGCTGAGACATAGTTTCAGAGAATTTACATGAAGACATTCAAAGCAACAAATACAAAAGAAAATGTATGACACAAGGGAGCTTAATTTAAACTTAAAGATGCTTAACTAACTATGGATAAGTAATTAGAATTATATAAGACACACTGAAGGAGAGAGGAAAACTCACTAAATTTATTTGGCAAAGATAAGAAATGCTGTGTAAATGCAAGAAAAGGAAATATTTCTTTAATCTGAATTAATTGCAAAAGTGAGCTGTCTTTACTCTCAATTCAATAAAGAAATTTGATAATGAAATTGTAAATCAATGCAAAATGAATAAAATAAAAGCAGTAAATTGTATGCAAATAAAAATACCCTGGAAAAACAAATTTAATATACTGTTATAACTGAGAATATCGCACTAGATACTGGATACTGAATATTGCACAAGAATAACACTAAAAAAATTATGAAAGAAATAGTTAATCACTGCAGAACAAATTGCACAAAAAAGTCATTTGCAGAATTAGTCAATGTATCAATAAAAATTGCACACAGAAAATATAGCTTAAAGGAATGGAGTTTAGCAGCAGGAAATAACTGGTTTGAACACTTAAACAAATTACTCAAACAGAGCAACAATAACACTTTAATTATTCACACTAAGAGTGAATTTGTTCTAAAAAAAAAAAAAAACGAATAAAAAAAATTAAGACAAGATACAGAACTGGAAATTCCACACTTACAAAGTTGCAGGAACACAGATAATGAGAGATCACTCACAGATATACTTATTGTATGACTTGTCTTTCACTAAGGTACACAAGATATGGGCTTACAGTCTGTAAAAATTAAAATAGGTAAGGTACTGCATATATAAAACAATTACACAAAATAATTGCACACACAAGACTAAAATGGTAATTCAGTACACTGGGGAAGGAGTAGTTAATGTTGCAACACAAAATTTGCAGGAAAACTCAATTAAAATGCAATGAAAAAAAATAAAGCACAAGATAAAATTAATAATGATGCACAATAATGAAATAAGGTAGTTATCACAACACTTAAAGAACACAGATGAAGGGAAAAAATAAAGAGATCACAAGTGAATGGCAGAAAAATGAGCACAATACAGCACACAAGACAAATGATAAATTTGTACAGAGAAAATGGTACTTCAGATTTAGAGAATGGGACACGATAACAAATATCTAACAAAAATCACTTATATATATAAATATAAATTGTTACAGCACTCGCAAATGTCTCTGTTAACGGTGGCACTCAGGTGAACTACAGCTCTTGACCCGATGTGTAGCCAGAAAATTAAAGATAGGCCCAATATATGGGTAGAGAATGGCACACATGGTTACGGCGTTGTGTGTGGTGGTGATGGTGAGCGTCCCGCACTAGCTGGCTGCGCCACAATCAACACCACAAAGTCATGTGATTTTAAGCCGCGTGGCTTGGCAAGCCACAATATACCACAGGGATGGTGATTATCCCTCTGACCAGCGTATAGAACTGGTTGCACAAAGTGATATTGGAGACAGTAACTTCAAAGGAACTTGCATGGCTTACTTCTCTCACTCAGCTGGGTTGGCAAGCTGGCTTAAGCCCTCAACACTGGCTAGGATGGCTTGAGTTCTTGTAACTATGCACACAGCGGGTTGGGGGACTGGCTTGGCTGAATTTACAAAACCCGGATCAACTCCTCGAAGGTTAAAAAGCAAATAACCAGATAAGTACAAAACTGACCAAGAAGTTGTTAAGACAGGCAGGAAGATGCTGGCTTGGCTTCGCATGATGTGGGTAACGTAGTCTCTCTGTAGGCCTCTCCACGCGCGGTCACACACAATGTCCGTCTGGCTTGGTAGAAAATATCTTAAATCTGCGTAATCATCAAAATTACGAGACCATCGGTGCCACCATTTGTCGTGGGGTTTGCAAGGAGATGTAGGTGAAGGAATACACACGTTGGATGTTCTAGGGGGCGTATATTGTATGAGTCTTGAGGGGAAAAGCCCAGGCCTGCCTCTAGCATCTGCTGTGCCTTGCGTGGAACTGAGGGGGATGCCTCCGGCCAACCACTCACATGAGCGGGACTCGTGACGTCACAGCTAGCTAGGGAGCCTATCTATAACATAGCCGGGATTATCTAAGTATACTATACAAGTAATCAGTAACACTACTGACACACATCAACATGCGTGACACAGCACACATTATCTTGCGTGACAGCGCACATCAGCATGTGTAACATAGCACACATAAACATGCGTGACGCAGCACACATCAGCATGTGTACATAGCACATCAGCATGCGTGACATAACACTCATCAACATGCGTGACAGTACAAAACATGCGTGACATTAAATCAAAGTGCTTGATATTAGCCAACGATGACTTGGCAAATATCAGAGCCGATAAGAAAAGAAATATGTGAGATTGTCTCCGAGGTCGATATAACGTTGAGCGAAGACAGTGCAACTCCAGCGCTATGCAAAAACAAGGAAGAAATCGAAATAAACTGGGTAATTAATAATTTTCCTGCAGGCTGAGAGGAGCCAGTGAGCCATTGGTGGTAATCTCTCAGGCACTTGTGTTCTCTACCATAGAGAACATTCACAGAACCTTGCTGCGTGTGTGCCTCAAATAATTTTGCCGGGAGTGTCTAAAAATCGCTGAGTGTGTGCTCCCAGAAAGGAGAGTTTGAGAAAAAACATAACGATAATTTACTCCTTGTTGTTGAATACCAAAATACCCTCAGCGAAAAGCAGGTGTGCAGTAAGTGTACCGTGTATCAGTGGTGCAATAAAGCGTTCAACAGCTGTACGAAAAGTACAGATCAAGACTACACAAAGTACACAGGTGTACAAAAAAAAGTAGATATCGAGACTGCAATAAGAATATATCGGATGTAAGCACAGTGTACCTGATCAACCAGTCTGTGGTGCCTACGTTGGCGTGCGTGCCGCATGTACCACTCAAGAGACCTAATACTAGAAGTTATATCAAGGGTGATGATTCTAGGAATGGCTTAGAAGATAAAGGCGGTTCTCCACCTCTTTCCCTTCCCTAATTTTCCCATTCCTTCCCCTCTCCCTTTCCTCCCTTCTATCTCCTCCCCCCCCTCCCTTTTCCACCCTCTCCCATTATTGAATAAGGTAGCAGCTCACTGCTGATGTATACAATTTCATTAAATATATATATAAAACAGCTCCTCTTCTTGAGTCTTAAGCCCTTCCATCTTCATCTCAATCTCTGTATTCTATCCGCTCTCGCTTTAATCCTTATACTCTCACCAGTTTCCCCTCTCCTCTTTTATTCTCTCTCATTGTCGCTCCTTCCTCCCCTCATTCTGTCAATTTGTCATTTTCTATCTTGGTCTCTTTCCTCTTTTTTCATTCGTTCCCCTTGTCTCTGGTCATCACCAGACCGCAAGGTTTCTTAATCCTCTGAGAGAGAGAGAGAGTGAGAGAGAGAGAGAGAGAGCAAGCAAGCGATGTAGGTTCCACAGTTTCGCTGGTCATATTAATTAGTGTGTACTAACATTCTACTAGCTGGTGTGTACTAACATTCTGCTTGCTAATGTGTACAAACATTCTGCTACTGTGTACATAGCATAGGAGTCGGACAAATCAACAGGCACGTCAATGTCACTGAAATGTACTGTTGCCCTGGGTCTCAGACCATAGTGGTCGTAGTAGTACAACTTCTCGGAAAGCATTTGCGACAGTCTCGGCGGGTTTATCAGGGATGGGTACTAGCTCACAGTACCGTGTCAAGTTATCCACCATTACAAGCAGGTGTTTCTCTCCAGTATGTTGATATGGCAGTGTGCAGATTTGGGACCAGGCCTTCGAGTACTTTCCTGGTATATATCATGTATATCTCTCTCCTCTGCTCCAGACTTTAAGGCGTTCCCAGTAATTTAAATGCTCTTTGCTGGCCGTAAACGATCTCTGTATTTGTTCCAGCTCTGATATTTCTCCTGCTTTGAACGGGGCCGTCAGCACTGAGCAATATTCTAAATGAGGGAGCACTAGCGACTTGAAAAGTGTCACCATTGGCATTATTTCCCTTGTTTTGAAAGTTCTCAATACCCACCCCGTCATCCTCCTGGCTGTCGTAATGTTTGTCTTATTATGTTCTTTGAAAGAAAGTTCAACTGACATAATTATTCCCAGGTCTTTCACCTGTTCCTTTCGTTCTATGTGGTGACCCTCTTGAGTTTTGTATATAGTGTTTCTTTTGAGTTCTTCATTCTTTCCATACCTAAGCAGCTGAAACTTATCACCACTGAACGTCATGTTGTTCTCCACTGCCCACTGGAAAACACAGCTTATGTCTTCCTGTAATTTTTCAGTGTCTTCTAAGTGACTTTGATGCTTATTTTAGTGTCATATGCAAATGATACAAAACTGTGACGGGTGTTTTTATCAATGTCTGCTGTGATGATGAAAAATAGAGAGGTGCCAGGACAGTGCTTTGGGTAACTAAGCTGTTTACCCCGCTGATGCTGGATTTTGATGTTTGAGAGAGAGAGAGAGAGAGAGAGAGAGAGAGAGAGATACTACTACTTTTTGTGTTGTGTGTGTTAGGAACCCGAGAATCTATCTGCCTACCTTCCCTGTAAATGCCTAGGGTTTTCATTTTGTGCGCTATCACTCCATGATCGCATTTGTCAAACGCCTTTGGAAAATCTGTGTTTATCACATCTGCGTTTCGGTCGCCTTCCAATGGAAGGCGACCGAAACGCAGATGTGATATGGTTCAGCAGCTGTGACAAACATGATCGTCATGCTCTAAAATCATGCTGGTTTATGTTATTCCGGCTGTGGTGGTCCACGAAATTTGTAATCTGACGTCTGATCACTCTTTCGAAGATTTTTATGTGGGAAGTTAGGGCTATTAGTCTGTAATTTTTAGCTAGTTCTCTACTAATTCCCTTATGAAAAGGAGTTATCTATGTCTGCACTCTATAAGGTCTCCGCTATTTCACCTAGATCTAAGCTCTTTCTCCAAAGAATACTGAGGGCTCTTACTAGTGGTACTTTGCACTTCTTTATAAATAGAGCATTAGATGAGTCTGGTCCAGGTGTTGAGTGGGTATGTTATCCATTTCTTTTTCGAAATCTGTGTATGGAATTTGTACTAATGTGAATTAGTTGGTCTGCGTGGCCTTCTGCTGGAGTGAAAAAATATTTATGCATTCTCTACTAGTGTGTTGCTGAACACTGACTCATACTGTTCTTTTAAAATTTCACTCATTTCCCGTTCATCGTCAGTATACGAATCTCCTCTCAGTAATGGCCCTATTCTACAGGTAGTTCTTTGTTTGAATTTTGCATAGGAATAGAAATATTTTGAGTTTCTTGCAATATCCTGTATGGCCTTTTGTTCCCTTTGTACTTCTCTGTTTGGTATGACATCCTAAGTTTTTGCTTTAATTCATTGATCTCTCGGCCAAGACAATTTTTCCTCTGTTGCGACATTTTAATGTTTTTAAGTAATTCAGCAACCCGTTTTCTTCTTGTGTACCATCCCCCACGCTCTCTATATCTGATCTTCTTCTGGCCTTCCTCAATGGTACGTGTTTAACACAGACCTTGTATGTTTCAATGTTCAGCTTCTCTAGGCACTGGTGGGGATTTAGAGCGTTCATGTCTGATTCCCAGGATATGTCTGATAATTTTTAGTTTTTGTCCGTCAGCTCTATGGTTGTTAAAATAAAACTTACTGAACATCCCGTCTCTTACATTAGTGCCGCAGTTCCCTAACCCTGAGTTAATACTCGTTTGTACTTCTATGATGTTGTTATCAGAGTATATTGTTTTTGTAATTGTTATGTCTCTGATTAGCTCCTCGTTGTTTGTGAATATCAAATCCAGGGTATTTTCATTTCTAGTGGGATCAATTATCTGTTGGTTCAGTGAGTACTTTTCACAAACCCTCATTAGTTTCCTGGTATGTGCCTGTTGAGCCAGGGTGTTTCCAGAAGATATTTCTGGTATAACATTATGTTGCACCATCTTCCATTTTACATGAGGGAGATTAAAATCTCCAAGGAGTAATATATTTGGTGTGGGATTTTCTAGCCTATCCAGATAGCTATCTTCCTTCACTGCTCTCTAAATTCCTCAGCAGTTGCTGATGGTGGTTTGCATTTTATGATAATTTCCAAATTCCGATTTTCAGCTTTAATGCCGAGTATTTATATTATATCATTCGAAGAGTTCAACACTTCTGTGCAACATAAAGTATCTTTTACATAGAGTCCTACTCCACCCTGTGACCTATTAATTCTATCACACCGATACATAAACCATACCACTGGCGGGTTCTATCCCCGCCAGTGGTATGATTTGTTTGCAATCGTGTCATTACGATTTAGTGAGTCACACCGATACATGTTATAATTTTCTGTCTTTATCTTTGCTAGTGTGTAATAACATTCTACTATCTGGTGTATACTAACATTCTAATATTGGTATTTTCTAGTGCGTTTGTCTGTTTGCATATCATGATGAAATACTCTTGATCCAAGGACCGGAAGCTTCCCCTCCCTTGGATCAAGCCTGATTGCTTCCTGTTAACCATACGAGTTTAACGTGTTCCCTTGGCTGTTGACACTGTCCCTCTGTACTGTCTTGGCGTTCATGGGAAAGGCGTTCCATGAAAGCACCTTTATTCAGGGAAGGGGAGTGGGAGTTAGGGTATATCTAGTTCCTCGGATCAAGAGCCCTTCAGCATCACCGGTAATGATGTATTTTAGACTAATATGTTTTTTTTTTCTTTGCAGGTACGTGAAGGAGGCGGCCACTGATGGTGACGTCATGGAGGTAAATAATGGTCTGTGAAGGGATGGAAGGGAGGAGGAGGGATGGGAGGGAAACTAGGAAGAAGGGGGCGAGAGAAAGGGATGGGGGGAAATGTGGGAAGGAGGATGAGCTGGGGAAATAGAGAGGGAGGGAAAGGAGGAAGAGAACATGGGAAACTTAAGAAGAAGGAGAGAAAGAACGGGAGAAGGGTAGAAGCAAGGAGCAAGAGGCCAGGGGAAGAGGGAGGGAGGGAGGACGAAGGAAATAAGTAAGGAAAGAAGGGGAAGGGGAGGAGAAAGAAAAGTTTCTTTATACGTATTCTTATATCTGATTGTTCCCCAGTCAAACTCGACAGCTGGTTCTGATCCAAAGAATGTATTACAGCTGGTTCTGATCCAAAGAATGTGTTACAGCTGGTTCTGATCCAAAGAATTTGACAGACAGCTGGTTCTGATCCAAAGAATGTGTTACAGACAGCTGGTTCTGATCCAAAGATTGTATCACAGCTGGTAGAAGTTGGTTCTTATCCAAAGAATGTATCACAGCTGGTAGCGGTACTGGTTCTGATCCAAAGAATGTCACATACAGCTGGTTGAGGAGCTGGTTCCATGGTACTCACAATGAGAACTGCATAAGCAGTATGACGCATCCAGGGATATTCCAGCTTCACCCCCATCCCCCTCTCTCTCCCCTCTCTCCCTCTCCTCTCTCTCTCTCTCTCTCTCTCTCTCTCTCTCTCTCTCTCTCTCTCTCTCTCACACACACAGGAACTGTGACTCGACCCCTGAAACCACACATAGTTCAGTACACACATATTGTAGGGTTCTAGATGTTTAGATACGAGTTATGACGATTTTAACAGTATGTGTTGCAAGAGAAACACAAAATGCAAACATTAGAGCATTTTATGGAAAACATATTGGTCCTGGGACCTCGGTCACTCCAAATGCTTGGAGTGACCGAGGTCCCAGGAAGGAGAAAAATTTCCCATAACATGTCCCGGGGATTGCACTCCATTTTTTTTAGTAACCTGTCGGCATCACAAACTGCTGTTACTACTCAAAATTGTCCTGTTTCCACTCATTGCAAAGACTGTAGTAGCTTATGTTATTCTGATGTGTATTTTATTAGGATCATCACGATGGCGCACAGAGCGAAGTTGTTGCCTGATGTCAACCACAGATTTTGTCTGCTTTATTGGCTTCATTTCTGGATTTTTTTTTTATTTTGAGAAGACATTTTTAGCGCAAGTTAGCAGAGGAATGAATGATCGCTCATAATTAATATTCTTGAGGAAGGTGCTGCCGATGTAGCGTTATAGCTGCCTTCAGGTTCTCTGCAGAAGTTGGGCCTAGAGCGGAACCTTGACGTATGTATAACAGTAATGGATTTAAACAGGAAAATGCGGATCTTTCCATATTAGAAATTTCTCCTGAACGAAGGTAATAGTTTTTAAGTGAAACTTGACTAGTGCCGGATCAGCCAGGTTGTGATGACTGTGTAGGCCTCTGGGCCACCAGCACCAGCAGCCTGACAGATTAAGGGTCAACAAGGATGCCTGGCTTGGGGTTGGAGGTCGACAGTAGAACCCTTGATATCGGTCACAGGTATATCAAAGTTTTAAATTGTTGAAGCAGTAATGCAATTGCAAGACTACTCTCGCTAAGTCGATATCGTGGTTGACATGTAACTTCAAGGACGTAGATTCAATCCCCAGTCAGGACGAGTCGAGGCTTGAGAGGAATCTCAAAACTCGACTCGTCTACTCTTGATGCTAGTCCAGGATTCTAACTGCAAAAAAAATGGGAGTTACCCAATCGTGGGATACAGTTATGAGCACCTTAAACCCTCACCAGTTCCTGGAAAAGCTGAACATAGAAACATACAGGAACTCTATTAAATATGTACCATTGAGGAAGCCTAGAAGATCACTTACAGAAAGAAAGCGTAGAAGATTGTACAGAAGAAAAAGCGTTTCTGAATCGCTTAAAAACATAAATATGTCAAAACGAAGGAAAGATAGTTTTAACCAAGAATTTACAGAGATAGAGCAAAAACTTAAAACTGTCGTACCAGAAGCAGCACAAAGGGAACAAAAAGCCATTCAAGATAATGCAAGAAGCCTCAAATATTTTTATACATAATTAAAGCGAAGAACTACCTATGGAATTTAATCCTTAATGAAAGGAGGGTCATAATACTGACAATGAACAGAAAATGAGCGAAATTCTAAAAGCCCTAAATGAGTCGATGTTCAGCAACCCACTAAATGAAAGCAAGTGGAGAAAGAAACCTTTTTCGTTTCATGGGAAGGTCGCGCAGACTGACTGACAATAGTACTAATCCCATAGAATTCGAAAAATAAATTGAAAACATGCCCGCTTACTCAGCACCTGGACCAGATTCATGGAATTCCTTATTTATAGAAAAGTGTAAAGTACCACTAGCACGAGCCCTCAGTATTCGTCAGAGAAAGAGCTTAGATCTAGGTGAAATACCAGTGACCTACAGAGAGATAGTAGAGCGCTAGCCAAAAATTACGGACCAATAGCCTTAACATACCATACCACTGGCGGGAATACAACCCGCGGTCAGAGAGTCAAAACTCCAAACCGACGCGTTAGCCACTCGGCCAGCTGGCTACAATAAGATTCATCCAACTATACATCATAGGAAGGTTAGCATAGGCACCGCTGTGACCACAAATGCAAGTTTTTACAGACGAATCTTCCGCCAGCTTGGCTGTGACGAATTCTACCTCAAGTCCCCTCAAAGCCGTCATCATGACAAACAAAATCGTAATGACACGATTGCAAATATGATTGTTTGCAATTGTGTCATTACGATTTCGCGAGCCTTAACATCCCACATCATAAAAGTCTTCGAAAGAGTGATGAGATGCCATATTACAAACTTGATGGAACAGCACAATCTGCACAACCAATACCAACACGGTTTTACAACTGGAAGATCATACTTGTCACAACTGCTAAACAACTATGACAGAATTACGGAGGCTTTGGAAGAAACAAAAACGCATACACAGATTTTGCAAAGGCGTTTGGTAAATGCGATCATTGGATGATTGCACACAAAATGAGGGTCATAGGGATAACTGGTAAGATAAACAGATGGATTTTCAGGTTTCTATCACAGAATGCAAAGAGTAGTAGTAAACAGAGGAAAATCCAGCATCAGCGAGGTAAAAAGCCTTGTACCCAAAGCAATGTTTTGGCACCTCTGCTGTTTCTTATCCTTTTAGCAGACATCGATAAAAACACCCGTCACAGTTTTGACACTAAAATGGGCATGAAAGTCACCTTGGTAGAAGATACTGAAAGTTGCAGGAAGATATAAGCAGGGTTTTCCAGTGGGCAGTGGAGAACAGTTTGACGTTCCATGGTGATAAGTTGCAGCTGCTTAGATGTAGAAAGAATGAAGAACACTAAAAGGAGCACTATATACAAAACTCAAGACGATCATCAAATAGAACGAAAGGAATACGTGAAAGACTTGGGAGTAATTATGTTGGCTGGCCTTTCTTTCAAAAAACATAAGGCAAATATTACGATAGCCAAAAAGAGGAGAGATATATACATGATAATATATACCCAGACTGTAATGGATATGTGAGCCAGCGGGCCGCCAGGCAAGCACCAGACAAGCCTGGCCCAAGGCCGGCCGGGCACTGGACGTAGAAAAACTCTCGGGACTCATCAAAGGTGTATCAGAGGTGTTCAAAGACAATTACACTTGATTGTCTCCCATTCCCAAGGCTCTGTATAACCTCTTAGAGATTTACTGCTTCTCCATGAACATAATAATCTTCGTTGCCCAGTAGGTGGATAATGGATGGGGGGAGGGGAGTTGGAGATGCTATTGAAGAGAGTGGTACTTACTCAGGATGAGAAGGCTCGCAAGTGAGAGGCGCTCTTTAATGACCTGAGTTTCTCGCCTGTCTTCAAGTTGGGTGGGTGCCTTGATGCTGGTGAAGGGCTCTTAATTCAAGGAATTTGAGCTACCCTCCACTTCTGTGTAAGACAACACATAGAAAAGCAAAGACTGAGAGTTTTATCGTGTTCAGCGGAGAACTAGACAAACCTTCCTTACAAAGGGCAGCAATCAGATGGTGAGAGGAAGGTTGACTGAGGTGACAGGAGAGGTTCGTCTGAGTTGCAGAGTGGGTGGTGAGGGACTGAAAAGGAGGTGAGGGGGGGTTACATATGACGTATCATGAGTTAGAGGACCTAAGTATCTTCATGAAACGCATGTCTTAGTGTTGTGGGCGAGTGGTTTTCCAGTGGTGAAGGCTCGGTGGTTTTCCTTGGTGGTGTCTAAGGCCAGGATGGTGGCAGCCTCTAGACACCATCGCCTGACCATGTCACTCTAATATGGGAATAGTTTTGCCTTAATTTTATCCTTGAAAAGTGAATATCAGTTTCTATGTATTTTGCAAGTATTGTTGACGTTATTGTTCACGCATGTTTGTGTTCTTGGATTTGTGTTCTGATATCGCATCATTATTGAAAACCTCACTATTGAGAATATTGGTATCATCATTTTGACCAGAGCTTTCAACCTTGTGTAGGTTAGGTTAAGCTAGGCTAGGGTACGTTAAGTTAGGGTGGATTTTTCAGTGTTCAATAAATAACTATTGAAAATCATTGATGATACTTCAGAGACAATTTGTTAAAAATTTGCAAATATACAAATAGTTGTTGAAAGACGTATTCTTAACTGATTACCATATATTCCTAACTAGTAAAAGCTAATCCTTAAATTACAAAGAATATGCTCTAGTAAAAAATTACCCTAATGAGTTTAAAACGTGTCCTAAACTTAGGAAAAAAACAAGTCCAAACTAGTCAGAACATTCCCTGAGTTGCTGAAAACTTCCTCCGACTCAAAAATAAATTCTCTTTAGTTATAAAATCTACCACTAACTTGCAAAACTCTATCCCTAGCTTATAAACAATATCCTTAAATACTAAAAGCATATTTTTAGTCTTTAAAAAGTGTCTCCCCAACTAAAACATCTCTGACTTGAAAAACTGTGTCCTTAAGTTAAAAAAGTTCCTTTAAAAAAAAAAGGCAATTAACTATTGAAAAGTACGTTCTTAACTATTAAATTTAAAATCGCGTACTCCCTTATTAAAAACACGTCCATTCTTATTAAAAGTGTAACTATTAAAAATGCATCCTTAGCTGTCAAAAATCACATCTTTAACTATTGAAAAACACGTCATTATTAAAAAAACACGTCATTATTAAAAAAACTCGTCAGTATTAAAAAAAACACGTCAGTATTAAAAAACACGTCAGTATTAAAAAAACACGTCATTATTTAAAACACACTTCATTATTTATTAAAAAACACGTCATTATTAAAAAACACGTCATTAATTATTAAAAAAACGTCATTAATTATTAAAAAACACTCTTAACTATTAAAAAACGTCTTTACCTATTAAAAACACGTCTTTAAGTTTTAAAAAACGTCCTTAGCTATTAAAATACCCCTTACTATTAAAAACACGTACTTTCTCATTACATTGGCAAATGCTCCAAATTTCAGAACACTCGTGAGTTAACGTGATCTTTTCAGCTCTTCCTCCTCTCCCTACCTCTTCTCCTTTCCTATATTTTTTTTTTTGTCTTCCTTTCTTCTGCTTAGGAGTGTTCTGTCCTGTTCCCCCTCCCCCCCTCTTATGTTTTTGGCCCCACCCTCTTCGGCCATTAGCTCTACTACAGTTCTCTCTTTTTTTATTGTCCTTAGACACTACTACTACTACTTACGGTCGATCACCATGCCCAGCCCTTCTAGGGCAGGGCAGGTGCCAAGGCTGGAGCTTGCTATCATCTGCAGCTCACAAGCCTGCCCTTCCCGTCAGGGAAGATGGCAGACCAAAGAGGCCTAGCTTCTCCCTACCAGCCCCGTGCTGGTGGGGAATGTTGCTAGGCCTGGGGACAGTTGGTCCCGCCGATGAGGGGGTACTTGCACCTCCTCCCATGGGAGACATAGGTCTCTGATACTCCCACGACAGGGAGCCGGAGCCGGGTCGCCATCTGGTAAAGACCCGGACCGGGAGAATTCCCGGCGAATCAACACCCCCTCCTCCTCCTACTACTTACTACTACTACTACTACTACTACTACTACTACTATTATTACTACTTACTACTACTACTAACTACTATTACTACCACCACCACCACCTCGCTTCGCTCCCCCTTTCTGTCTCTTATGCCACTTCCCCTACCTACTACTACCACTACTACTTCCACTACCAGCATTATCTTTTATCATTACTTCTCCACTACTTTCTTCCTCTTTTGTCCCGGCCCTGTCCTCCTCTCCTACATACACTGGCTCCCTCACCTTCGTGTGTTAGTGTGGCTGGTCAATGGTTCAAGTCGGACCGAAACGTCGCCATAACCTTCTCACTTCTATGTGCGGGTTATTTGTGTATTGAATCCTTAATTGTTGGAAATTTGTCTTGAACTTACGAAGAACATCGTGTAAACTTACTAAACACAGACACCTCTTATTACTAAGCATTTACCCTTTGCTAGTAAAAATTTAACCTTTACTATTAAAGGCAGGTTTGATTTAAAAAATATATGTTCTTGACTTTTTTAAGACCTAGTTTTGATTAATGATAAACAATAAGTGTCATTTTACTATCAACAGTAGTGCTGGATGGTCGATAGTGCCACAGTATGGCCAACAGTGGTATTGTACGTGCAACAGTAGCCGGCACTCGAGAGTCGTATAGGGATCATCTTACTTGTAATGGAGTGTAGTGTGACCCTTGACACTCGGACACCGCACTGTATCTCCCATGATCTGCTGTGGCATTCCCTTTGTAGGTTGGCACTCCCGTTATCAAAGGTGCCTTTCCATCAGAGGAGGAGGAGGAGGAGGGTGGGCCAAGGAGAGTTATTGCTGCTATCGTAGTGGATGAGAATGTTTAACTGGGCATTTCATAATTTCAAAAAGTGACTTTAAGGGAAGGGGGGGAGGAATGTGTTGCTACCGTAGCGGAGGATACGTTTTTTTAGTCGATTGTTTTTACTACTACTACTACTACTACTACTACTACTACACCACCACCACCACCACCACCACCACCACCACCACTGATGTACACTGTATACAGTGTTGTGAATGACTCCTTACTCAGATGTCGAAATACTATTCTCAGGTTTGCCAAGTTCCTATGTGCTGCAGCAGTTACTTGATTGATGTGTGCGTCAGGGGACATGTTCGTTATAATGCTTACCCCAAGATCCTTTTCTATAAGTGAAGTTTGCAGCCTTTGATCCCCTAACCTGTACTCCGGCTACGGTCTTCTTTGTCCTTACCCAATCTTCATGACTTTGCACTTGCTGGGGTTAAACTCCAGGAGTCATTTGTCGGACTAGACTTGTAGCCCGTCTAGATCCCCTTGTAATCTCAACTGATCCTCGCTCGCTTGTATTCTCCTCATCAGTTTCACATCAGGGAACAGCGACACTTCTGGATCTATTCCTTCTATCATATCATTCACGTATACAAGAAACAGCACCGGAACTAGGACTAGGGTGTTAGCTGATTGGTATGGGTCGTATCCTGGGCTGGGACCTTCAAATGAGCTGGGGAAGTACCAATTTTTCCGGGAAATTAGGCGTGTATATAAAATAATTTTTTTCTACAAGTACATGAAACAACTTGTACAGACCCAACTGACGTAAATGATACTATATAGAAAGCTCCTGGTTATGCAGAGCATTTCAGTCAACTTAGGTTAATATTATCCCCCAGGATGCGACCCACACCAGTCGGCTAACACCCAGGTACCTGCTTGCTTCTAGATGAACAAGAAACACGCCCAATGTTTTCACCCGTACCGGGGATTGAACCACGGACACTGTATGTGTGTGAGCTGAGTGCGCTACCAACCGAGTTACTGGTCAACTTTGGACATAAAACGTGGATATCCTGCGACTCAGTGCTGTGGCTTGCAGATGCCACGTCTGTA
This sequence comes from Cherax destructor, assembly GCA_009830355.1. NCBI lineage: Eukaryota > Metazoa > Arthropoda > Malacostraca > Decapoda > Parastacidae > Cherax > Cherax destructor. Next base: position 318,067 of record WNWK01000617.1, on the reverse strand, counting down.
TATCACGTTGGCAGTCGGTTGATGCGTGTGAGGTTCTGGGCGTAACACAAACTGCTGTCAACACCGATGTCACCAAATGTAATTTATGTGTTTGTGCAGGATTGTGCGTTGTGTTGTTGTAGGTTGGTATGGTAGAGTGGCTGGTGTAATGATAGACATGGAAGCGAGCCTTAGGTTTATTGGGGCAATGAATACACTGTGAGTGTTGGTGCTAGATCCACGCCAGGCCGAAGACCCGAGAGAGAGAGAGAGAGGGGGAGGGAGGAAGGGAGAGAGAGAGAAAGAAAAAGATAGAGAGGGTGGGAGGAAAGGGAGGGTTGACCTACGGTCAACAATGAATGTATTAGCAACAGTGAAATACTGACGGTTATTAAAAGAATGAGCCATAGTTTATTATTTCCTCAGGTAAGAATCATAGCAGCCATGTTGCGCTGGGCATCAGTATTAACAATTTCGCTTTTATATTACAAAAATAATAGTTTACCCTCCCCATGACACTAAAGTTAACTTATGACAGTGAACTTGACAAGCTGATTATCATCACTTCCTTGTAATTACTTAATGCACTTTACTTGTATAACTAACACCATGTTCACTGCAGAAGGCAGGTATCTATACTAATTCAGAGGGAAAAAAATAGTGAAAAAAAAAATATGGATTTCGTTTCACATTTAATAATTCCTGCCTGAAAAACACTAATAAATTAGTCAGAAAAGACCTTTGAGGCAATCTATTGTAACTTTGATTTTTGTGTGTCAAACATAGAAATAATATTAGAAGAGACTTAAATGATGAATTTGACTGTCACTTGAATGCAATAAGACTGATAACATGAACGTTGATAAGCACGTTTACGGAGTATCTTGTCATGTGAACTGACTGTAAGCTGAAGTAGTAGCCAGACTTGGTTACAAGTACTTGTGGCAGCCGTCAGCCTCATGATTCCTTCCTTCATTGCTATGTGCTTAAGTTCCCACTTGTTGAGCAACAACAACCTGGCGTTGTCTCAGGATAATTCTTTTCTCGTCATATAAATTATAACTGTAAAACGTTAATGAAGAATGACCTTTAGTTCATCCTCGTCCCCACACTCGCCTTGTCTGTGTGTGCAGCGTAAAATACAGTCGATCACTGTAAAAGAGAAAACAGCACGCACATGCGCATTGAATCCTCCAGTAATATACGCTAAATCATCAGTGGTGCATCAGATGATGTTAAATATAAATATTAGGAGCTACAAGAATAATATTTTCAGATTGCTATACAAGGTTCTTGCTTCCTTCGACCTCATACAATGGAACATGTTTACTTTCATCCAGCAGTTCCGGGCACATTCTTATCCATCCCGTTAAGAGCTTTGTTTACTTCTCTCCTGCTGCCATGAAACATGGATTGCAGTCTTGACATGTTGGGTCATGGTCAGACGTCCGTACAGTTGCATGTTTACACCGCTCTCCACAGCCCATCTTCTTAACCACAGACACCACGTCACTGTTGTAAAAACAGTTAAATATGTGACTGTTTAAACCGCGACGTCGTGCCCGTTTTCTGTTAACCCCGTATATATTTTTATCGACTTTATCTTATGTTTATAGTTTTCCCGTTGTTGTGTGTTATAATTTAATTTTTTTTTTATGGAGAGAAGACAACCTAACCTAACTTAAAAATGTTCGGCAAACAAGAAGTGAAGAATTAATTTAATTACTGAAGGACGGGTTGTAGTTCTCTGATAGTGTAGGTGCAGCATGTTCCCATTGTCAGTGACTTTCGTAGATCTGGATGAAGAACACTTGCAAGGCTCTAGAACTCCTGTTGTTAAGTTCAAGTTGCTCAAATGAATAATTCATAAGATCGACCATTCAATCTGCAACTTTTGCTAAACACATTTTCCAGATTTTTGAAGCATTTTCTTTTAAGCGTCCCTTTAGAGCAGTGAGGGTGTGAGTAGGTGCTGAGGAGCTGCACTCCGCTCAAGTCCTAAGGGCATCATCTGTCGGTTCTCTGATGTTGATGATTCTTTTCTTCTGCCGAATTCGTACTTCACCATGATGTTGCATTCTTCATTCATCGAAGTGAACCGAGAAAAGTGATGGACTAGTTTTGATGATTTCATCAGAGTCAAATGTCTTTGCCAATATATTTGAAGGTCTGTGATTCAGATCATAAAGAATATGGAGGATGGGCCGTGTGTCAGCTTCTTCCTGGTTACACTTGTTCATTACCTCGTCTCCTGGACTTCGATACCCAATTCTCCGTCACATAAGAACATAAGAAAGAAGGAACACTGCAGCAGGCCTATCCATGGTCCCAGCTAGAGGGCACCCTGTCCAAGTCTCCAACAGGCTTAAGCCAATGCTCCTACTATTTGTATAGTAAACCTTAAGGGAGCTAGTCACACGTTGCCCTCTACTATTTCTCTTTGTTTGTTGATCAATTACTTTGCCTTTACAAGCAACTTTATTTTGAATATTATCTTTTAAACATATCCCTGGGGTATCCTGGTAATATCTGCTGTTTCCAACCCTAATACTACAGCCTGATTGTTAAGTAAAAGGACACAAATGCAACTAATGTGACATTTTATTGTGGCAAAGTTTCGCTCTCCAGGAGCTTTTTCAAGCCGTTACAAGCGATACATGGACACAGAGGGTATATATATACTCTCCAAGTGAGGTGTAATACTAGTGGTGGTAGAAGAGAGTATATATATACCCTCTGTGTCCATGTATCGCTTGTAACGGCTTGAAAAAGCTCCTGGAGAGCGAAACGTTGCCACAATAAAATGTCACATTAGTTGCATTTGTGTCCTTTTACTTAACATATTGTCGGTAATTCTACCAATATTATTACAGCCTGATTGTTTCCCACAAACACCCATACCTCTATAATCTATCAGTTTAAAGTCCTAGACAAGTCTCCAATGACCCCCTCAATCGAATCGGCTAATGCAACCACTCCAGCCCCAGAGAGATGAACCCCATCCCTTGCATACATATCACGTTTGCCATAGAATTTGTCCCAGTTATCAATGAATGGAATTGCAAGTTCCTTGCAATACCTGTCTAGCCAGCAATTTATACCAATTGCCCTAGACATCCATTCATTGCCCACTCCCTTTCTAGGCAAAATGCTACATATGATTGGGATCCCTCCCTTAGACCTAACTACTTCTATGGCTGACCTATACTTATCTAGTAGCTCCTGTCTTCTGCCCTTCCCAATGTCATTACCACCAGCACTAAGACAGATAATAGGCTTGTTCCCATTACCTGACACAATATTATCCAACCTGCTGACTATGTCACCAACACCAGCTCCTGGGAGGCACACCCTCTGTCTGACCTTCCTGTCTCTGTTACAAAAAGCACGGTCCATATATCTTACCTGAGAGTCTCCCACAATCAGAATATTCTTACCTTGATTAGCAGGGGAGTCAGTGGTACCTTTAACCTCACTGACCACTGAAGTACACTCGTCCTGGAGAACAGAGAATCGATTTCCTACCTTCACATCTTCTCTATTAACCTTCTTTATCTTCCTTCTTCATGAATTGTGAACCACTTGCCACTTAAAGCGGCTGCCACTTTCACTGTTGGTAACCATTTCCTCCTAACCAGCTCCAACCATCTCACACTCACTCCCACACCCATCTAGGCGAAGCTTCAGCCTCCTATTTTCCTCCTGAAGAAGTAGAACCTCCTTCTTCAACACTTCAACCTGAGATTCTAAAACACTGCAGCGAGCCATGTGCTCGGTATCACCCCACGCTAATTCCCAGACATCTTAGGACAGGTATGACCACACGTGACCACTGACCTCAGCGTACTGAGGGATGTACAGGTTTGGAAAGTGTAATCGATGCATGGATTCAGCCACAGAAAATCGGACAAATTCCATTATAATGGTAGTGTTGAGGAGAAAGTCAGGCCAGTCCTTCGGAATTCTCACGTTTGACGCCACTTTGTAGGGGTTGTTGATGATGGACTGTGATCGACAGTGAATAGTCCCCTGAATGCAGTGTCGTCTTCATTGGAAAATTTCTTAATCACAGCTTAGCCTGTCTTCTTCAGGTACAATACCGATTGTAGTTCACAGAATGCCTGAGTCTGGCTAACTCATCTTCATTTAACTGTTCGTGAACTGTGAATGAATGATAAGTCCAAGATACGTAGGTAAGTGAGTCTCGGCTCATTTGGTTACATTTGTCTTCTGCTTTTCATCAGAGGTCTGCTCAAACGATGATCCATACATGATCATTCCTAGGATAGGTTTAAGAGCATCTTGTACTGATGCTTCCTGGCATCTACCTTAAAATCCATGGGTTTTTTTTCAACAGAAAACACATCATTGTAATTGCTACAAACCATTGCTCTTTCATGGCAATAAATGAGAACCCTTTTGCAAGTGTTTTGTAGTCAAAGGAGAGGACTTTGTCGTGAGGTGACGAGAACCTTCAAAGTGAGGATTGTGAACAGCCTCACCTCCCTTCTGAAACCAAGTTCGAGAAAAATCTCATTCACTATTGTGAGAGTAATGTTACTGAGGTCCCCTAATTCCTCCTTTCGTCGGCACACTTCCTCATGGAGATCTTTCAGAGAAAAACATGTTTCCTGGAATCTTCATCTGTTACCGTCAGCAACTCCTCAGTTGCTCTTCTTTATGCGTTCTCTTTGCTTCACTTTTTTGCAGGTAGCCTCGTCGTAACGCCCTCGAAATGTTACTAGGCACATCGCATGGTATTTCAGTTCAATGGCGACAAAGTCGGCTAAAGCGAATTTGGTCATGACTTTCACATCTTGCAGGAGCATTGATTGTTTTGTTATTGACTTCTTCGGTAAGGCAACTTTATGGAACTAGTGAAGGAGTGTCTTTGTACCAGCCACTTGTTCACAGAACAGGTAGCACGAATGTGGATCAACGCCTGATCGCCGCCTGAATAAAGGTCCAATTTGGGATGCTTGAGATGTGGTCGCTTTCACCAGCCTGTCCTCTTGGAACCTTCGGTGGCAGTTTTAATGCCATTTACCTTGTCTTCCTAATATAGTTTGTCAGCGTTCAGTGTCCTCAAGTTCAACGACCAACTTTCCGGCACCATCTGCATGCACCACCTGCATGCTGGAGAGCAACAAATGAAGCATTGGAGTTGGTCCATCTTTTTCTTATTGAGAGTTGAACACTTCACTTCTATTCAGAATTTTCTTGGCAGATGATGCAAGTGGACCAATCCATCACAGGAACTGAGAAAGACATCTGAAACAATTAAAATAAAATAATAAACACGCAGTGCGACACTAACGAAGAAATTATTTACCAGACCTGGAAACATTTAGCCAGGGCGGTTTCCTGCGTTCCTGGATCTCTTCCCTTTTGATCATCAGGGTGATAGTAGTCAAACTCCATTGTGGGTCCATTTCCAAAAGCGTGGTACAAACTTGTTTCATCATTTTTATAGTACTCTCCATACACAACCAGTCATAGATAAAAGGTCAGTTGTTGAAATCTTAAAATGGGGGAAAATGAGATAAACCTGAAGATGGCCACCCTGTACCAGAAATTAATGGAAACATATTTATTTTTTCACCCAAAATACTTCAGCAAAGAAGTTTTGACTAACATGGAAGATATGACCATTTATGGGCACCAAACGGGGCCATAATGGAGCCTCACTTCAGCCACCTTTCCAAATCAATTTTGGGTCTCACGAGTAATAACAGTAATCCCTTGATTAAACTTTTACAAGCGTACTAAATCACATCTTAGAAGACTTTGATTTTGTATTTAATTAGGCATTTCACTTCAAAGTTAATCACATTTTATGGACTGTTGAAGCATGCGTCGTCTCATTTAAGTAAGACTTTTTAAATAAAGTTAATTAAGAGTAAAATAGATTAAAGGTTTCACAGTTATGATATTGTTTTCTGTAGCCACAATAACACGACAACATAAACATACGATGTCAGAACAGCTGGGCTGAACTCACCGGGAATCTGCCTCCATTGTATAATTAAATATACGGATTATAGTAAGACTTTACTATTTATATGATTTTTAAAAACAACAATCATAAAATCAGATGTCCTTATCATTACCTTTAAATTGATTCTGTATTTATAGGGTTTAGGCACGACCGTCTAATTGAAGAGTTGAAGAGGCCACGCATGGATATTTTTATTTATTGTTCACATCAAGATTAAGACTCAAACCTGGTATCACCAAAAAAAAAAAAAAAAAAATTGGACCCCTGGGAAACCGCGTCAGAGCCGCTGCAGACAGACGCCATGCTGCAATCATCTAGAGAGCCAAAGACTTGCCTGAGAGGGAAGATGTAAATAAGACAAACAATGCAGGTTAGGACATTTTTATGACACAATAAAATGTCATAATCCGCACTGTGTCTTATTTACATAGTGTGGGTATAGTACACCACTGTGTTACCTGACGGGGAGATACCACTGGTGATCTTCCTCACGAGATATCCAACTATCTTTACCATGAAATAGTTGTCTCATGACATTACTGCCAAAGAAAATTCCATAGATAAAGCCGCTTTATAAGTTTCAAGAAGGTGAGGCAAAACTCACAACTAGTCAGTTCATGAGGAAAAGTGAATGTGGTGTGTGGAAACTTACTGGTTCTCGGAGCACCGAGCCAAGAACACGTGAGAAAATTAGGAAACCTGCAAAGAAGAATATACACATGAGAATGCTTGTCAGTAGGGACCTGTTAGCTGCCGAATGCCACTACCACTGGTCTTGCAGAGTATGTAGCTCCTGCCACAGCCACCACTGTAGTTGGAGAGAAAGTGACGCTACTGAAGCAAAGCATGAGGCTCCAGTGAAACAGTCATTCAGTGAACTCTTTAAATCTATCAGAGAATGCTTAACAATTCGCAAACAGGCAAAATTATTTACAAACATTATTTCTTGGTCCACAGCACGATTCGAACCTACACACACTGCGTCAAAGTACATAATATCTCCTGGAATCTTGCCGAGTGGAGAAGGTACTACGTATTTTGATGCAGTGTGTAGGTTCGAATTTTGCTGTAGACTGAGAGATAATGTCTATCAGAGAATAAACTATCAATCTATCTCTGGTACCTCTTGAGGACACAGTCTCTCACCAGACCACAGCGTTCACTGGCTGTAACTCTTCACCAGACCACAGCGTTCACTGGCTGTAACTCTTCACCGGACCACAGCGTTCACTGGCTGTAACTCTTCACCGGACCACAGCGTTCACTGGCTGTAACTCTTCACCGGACCACAGCGTTCACTGGCTGTAACTCTTCACGACCACAGCGTTCACTGGCTGTAACTCTCCAGACACAGCGTTCACTGGATGTAACTCTTCACCAGACCACAGCGTTCACTGGCTGTAACTCTTCACTGACCACAGCGTTCACGGCTGTAACCTTCACTGACCACAGCTTCACTGGCTGTAACTCACCAGACCACAGCGTTCACTGGCTAACTTCACAGACCACAGCGTTCACTGGCTGTAACTTTCACTGACCACAGCGTTCACTGGCTGTAACTCTTCACTGGACACAGCGTCACTGGCTGTAATTCACTGACCAGCGTTCACTGGCTGTAACTCTTCACTGGACCACAGCGTTCACTGGCTGTAACTTTCACCGACCACAGCGTTCACTGGCTGTAACTTTCACCAGACCACAGCGTTCACTGGCTGTAACTCTTCACCAGACCACAGCGTTCACTGGCTGTAACTCTTCACCAGACCACAGCGTTCACTGGCTGTAACTTCCCCAGACCACAGCGTTCACTGGCTGTAACTCACAGACCACAGCGTTCACTGGCTGTAACTCTTCACCAGACCACAGCGTTCACTGGCTGTAACTCTTCACCGACCACAGCGTTCACTGGCTGTAACTCTTCACCAGACCACAGCGTTCACTGGCTGTAACTCTTCACCAGACCACAGCGTTCACTGGCTGTAACTCTTCACCAGACCACAGCGTTCACTGGCTGTAACTCTTCACCGACCACAGCGTTCACTGGCTGTAACTCTTCACCAGACCACAGCGTTCACTGGCTGTAACTCTTCACCAGACCACAGCGTTCACTGGCTGTAACTCTTCACCAGACCACAGCGTTCACTGGCTGTAACTTTCCACCAGGTTCACTGGCTGTAACTCTTCACGACCACAGCGTTCACTGGCTGTAACTCTTCACCGACCACAGCGTTCACTGGCTGTAACTCTTCACCAGACCACAGCTTCACTGGCTGTAACTCTTCACCAGACCACAGCTTTCACTGGCTGTAACTCTTCACCAGACCTACAGCTTCACTGGCTGTAACTCTTCACCAGACCACAGCGTTCACTGGCTGTAACTCTTCACCAGACCACAGCGTTCACTGGTGTAACTCTTCACAGACCACAGCGTTCACTGGCTGTAACCTTCACCAGACCACAGCGTTCACTGTGTACCTTCACCAGACCACAGGTTCACTGGCTGTAATCTCACCAGACCACAGCGTTCACTGGCTGTAACTTACCACCACAGCGTTCACTGCGACCACCAACCACAGCGTTACTGGTGTAATTTCACAGACCACAGCGTTCACTGGCTGTAACTTTCACCAGACCAGCGTTCACTGGCTAGTAACTCTTCACCAGACCACAGCGTTCACTGGCTGTAACTTCACCAGACACAGCGTTCACTGGCTGTAACTCTCACCAGACCACAGCGTTCACTGGCTGTAACTCTTCACCAGACCACAGCGTTCACTGGCTGTAACTCTTCACCAGACCACAGCGTTCACTGGCTGTAACTCTTCACCAGACCACAGCGTTCACTGGCTGTAACTCTTCACCAGACCACAGCGTTCACTGGCTGTAACTCTTCATCAGACCACAGCGTTCACTGGCCTCAGAAGAATTATTACACTGAACCTTCTGAAGGTCAGGTTTATCAGGAAACAGGACTAGTGTTTCCTGAAGCTGGTTTTAAGTCATACGAAGATATTGAAACAAAACAATACCTTACTTGTCGATTTTAATCCTGAAGAAGAGAATAACAGTGAATAAGTTCTAATATTATATACATATACTCAGCTGATGAAGAAAATAATCATACCTCAAGAATACTTCCCATGTGAACATTTCATGAACATTGAGATACTGACTCAAATAGTTTTGACCTTAATTTTTAAAATATTGACGTCACACATGTTACATTATGTGTGTTTATCATGCTCCTACTTGCAGTATGTTGAAATATAAATGTGGCTGTAAAGCCCATTATATTAGTGGGACTTTTATTTATAGTAAATTTAGCAACATAGAACAAAATTTACTATAAATAAAAGAGCTTTCAGGAAAACTTTAAAAAAATAAATAAAAAAAAGTCATATTGATCACTGTGATAATGTTGGTTACTGTGATAATGTTGGTTACTGTGATAATGTTGGTTACTGTGATAATGTTGGTTACTGTGATAATGTTGGTTACTGTTATAATGTTGGTTACTGTGATAATGTTGGTTACTGTGATAATGTTGGTTACTGTCATAATGTTGGTTACTGTGATAATGTTGGTTATTGTTATAATATTGGTTACTGTCATAATGTTGGTTACTGTTATAATGTTGGTTACTGTCATAATGTTGGTTACTGTCATAATGTTGGTTACTGTCATAATGTTGGTTACTGTCATAATGTTGGTTACTGTCATAATGTTGGTTACTGTCATAATGTTGGTTACTGTCATAATGTTGGTTACTGTTATAATGTTGGTTGCTGTCATAATGTTGGTTACTGTCATATTGTTGGTTACTGTCGTAATGTTGGTTAAATTTGATCGATTCAGTCCAATATTTGCTAAATTAAAAGCTTGTTAATACACCTAAATTTCACATTCGTAAAGTTAAAAGCAGTGTAATATTAAGGTATTTATTGCGTCTACATTCCTCAAGAATGGTGCCTAGATGTCGTGAAAGGGCTCTTGATCTAGGGAAGTCGGCCTATCTTTTTCCTTCTTTGGATCGATAGTTGTCTCGCATTTCCCTTGCACTGTGTGACTCCTGATAATAATAATAATAATATTAATAATAATAATATGAATCACACTGGTGGAGACATCAGTGTTGATGGAAGATGTAGTAGTGGAGAAGTAGTTTAGTGTAATCAGTCCATCCCCCAGGTACAAGATGATCAGTCTCTGAGACTAAAGCAGCAGCAGTTGGTCAGAGACTTGTGTACAGGAAGGTGAGGTTTAGCAGCTTGGAGATGAGGTCACAGGGAAGCTAAGTCAGCTAGAGTTGCTGAAGACATCCCTGGTACTAAGATACCGTCGTGTTGCAAGTGTCCTCAGAAACTCTAGCTAACAACTGTCCAGCATGATACCTGCTTCCACTAATGGACTCAGCTGACCTGTGACCTCCTAGCTGCTGCACCTCACCTTCCTCTATACAAGTCTCTGGCCAACTGCTGCTGCTTTAAGCTAAGGGACTGATCATCTTGCACCTGGGTTGAGAGACTGATTACATCAAACTACCTCTCCACTTCCTCTACTTCAGCTTTCACTAAGGATGATGTCTCCAGAAGTGTGATTCATCTCTGTATTCGACTGACGAAGCCTGCAACGCAGTCGATACGTTTCGTCAATAAATATTGCTAGTGGTGCACATGTGTCTTGTCAACCCGTCAGTATTGTCTACCATCTGTAGTATGATAGGTTACGTTAATTTAGACATAAGATAGGATAGGTTAGGTTAGACAGCCCTCCGTCATCACTCGAAACCGTGAACTAATAGATAAAGATTATCTCAAAACACTAGAATTAAAAAAAATGTAATTTACTACCATGTGAGATACCAAGAAGTGAAAAATAATCTGCCCAGGACCAATGGATTAATACAGTTGTATAGTTAACTTGTACAGATGTATTTCCATGTCAACTCCTGCCAACCCTCTTTTTAAAGTCTCCGTGTATCCATGTACTCTATCCTGTACTTCACGGGATGGATAATGAGTCCACAGTAAACTATACTTTTCAGGGGCAGAAAAAAAATTAATTTAGCTGACACTGACACTGGCCCGGCTATGGTGAAGCGCTCGTAAAGCTAACAATGGTTGTCATAGCTGATCAGTGTTCTGTAATTATAATTAGCTGCATATAGTAGAGCGGCACTCCTCTGTCAGACAGCGGCACTCCTCTGACAGACAACGGTACTCCTGTAACAGAGGCACTACTGTAACAGAGGTACTACTGTAATAGAACTACTACTGTAACAGGCACTCATGTAACAGAGGCACTACCGTAACAAAGGCACTACCGTAACAGAGGCACTGCCGTAACAGAGGCACTACTGTAACAACAGCGACTCTTCTATAGCGGACAGTTGCTCTGCTGCGTCGGGAGTGTGGCTATCGCAGCGGCTGGTGTTGGCACTGTTAGCGCAGGAAGGGTGGCACCAGTAGCGGCGCTGGTGTAGGGCGGCGTGGGGGGTGCCAGTCAGTGTTGGTGTGTGAGAGAGGTCGGTCGCGTGCACCTCCTCCCGGTAAACGCTCCAGCGCCTTGCACCTGCCTGCCTTCCACCTCCTCGATTTTCGCGACCTATATTCGCGTTCTTCTCCTCTGACTCGCGGCCCTCGCACCACCGCGGAATCGTCAGTGGTGCCTTTCCAGCCTCCCCTTACTATTTTTACTGCCATTACAACGATGATTCATTGTCAACTGGAATTTTTTTGAGCAGTCAGGAACAGACGCGTGCATTATAACCCCCTCCCCCCTGGCTCCTAAAAGTGTATAGAGTCAGTCGGTTTGAGTGACCGGGGAAATGCCAGTGACTATAATAGTAGTAACAGCCACAGTAGTGACCTATTCTGACCTGCCTATGGCTACACACGTCAAACTAGGTCATGGGGGGAACACCACGCCGGTGGATGGTAAGTGATCCTCGTATCAAACTCACAAGACACTCCAGTGAAAGTTTATTTTAAGCAGAACATTTTTTTTTTTTTGGAAATTCGTGAATATAATTGAAACTTGGTGGGTTTTATGGTGGTGTTCAGCGCTGAGTGGCCCCGCGTGGGTTTAACGCTCTCAGTTTAATAGTGGTTATACACTGTGTTACACTGTCTTATACACTGTGTTACACTGTCTTATACACTGTGTTACACTGTCTTATACACTGTGTTACAGTCTTATACACTGTGTTACAGTCTTATACACTGTGTTACACTGTCTTATACACTGTGTGTTACACTCTTATACACTGTGTTACACTGTGTTACACTGTGTTACACTGTCTTATACACTGTGTTACACTGTCTTATACACTGTGTGTTACACTCTTATACACTGTGTTACACTGTCTTATACACTGTGTTACACTGTCTTATACACTGTGTTACACTGTCTTATACACTGTGTTACACTCTTATACACTGTGTTACACTGTCTTATACACTGTGTTACACTGTCTTATACACTGTGTTACACTGTCTTATACACTGTGTTACACTGTCTTATACACTGTGTGTTACACTCTTATACACTGTGTGTTACACTGTCTTATACACTGTGTTACACTGTCTTATACACTGTGTTACACTGTCTTATACACTGTGTTACACTGTCTTATACACTGTGTTACACTGTCTTATACACTGTGTTACACTGTCTTATACACTGTGTTACACTGTATTATACACTGTGTTACACTGTCTTATACACTGTGTTACACTGTCTTATACACTGTGTTACACTGTCTTATACACTGTGTGCTACACTGTCTTATGCACTGGGTATAAGACAGTGTGTGGTACACTGGGTATAAGACTGTGTGGTACACTGGGTACATGGGACTGTGTGGTACACTGGGTACATGGGACTGTGTGGTTCACTGGGTACATGGGACTGTGTGGTTCACTGGGTACATGGGACTGTGTGGTTCACTGGGTACATGGGACTGTGTGGTTCACTGGGTACATGGGACTGTGTGGTTCACTGGGTACATGGGACTGTGTGGTTCACTGGGTACATGGGACTGGTGGTTCACTGGTAATGGACTGTGGTTCACTGGGTACATGGGACTGTGTGGTTCACTGGGTACATGGGACTGTGTGGTTCACTGGGTACATGGGACTGTGTGGTTCACTGGGTACATGGGACTGTGTGGTTCACTGGGTACATGGGACTGTGTGGTTCACTGGGTACATGGGACTGTGTGGTTCACTGGGTACATGGGACTGTGTGGTACACTGGGTACATGGGAATGTGTGGTTCACTGGGTACAAGGGACTGTGGTGTACACGGTACATGGGACTGTGTGATACAGTGGGTACATTGCACTGTGTGGTACAGTGGGTACATTGCACTGTGTGGTACAGTGGGTACATTGCACTGTGTGGTACAGTGGGTACATTGCACTGTGTGGTACAGTGGATACATGGCACTGTGTGGTACAGTGGATACATGGCACTGTGTGGTACAGTGGATACATGACACTGGTACAGTGGGTACATGGCACTGTGGGGTACAGTGGGTACATGGCACTGTGTGGTACAGTGGGTACATGGCACTGTGTGGTACAGTGGGTACATGGCACTGTGTGGTACAGTGGGTACATGGCACTGTGTGGTACAGTGGGTACATGGCACTGTGTGGTACAGTGGGTATATGTCACTGTGTGGTACAGTGGGTACAGGGTCACTGTGTGGTACAGTGGGTACATGTCACTGTGTGGTACACTGGGTACATGGCACTGTGTGGTACACTGGGTACATGGCACTGTGTGGTACACTGGGTACATGACACTGTGTGGTACACTGGGTATAAGACTGTATTCAACTATGTGTGTGGCTGATGTTGGTGTAGGTGGTGTGGGTGTAAGTGATGCTGGTGTAAGTGGTGCAGTGATAAGTAATGAGTACACTGGTGGTATTGGTAATGGTGGCTGTGAGTGTACTGGTAGTGATGGCAGCGAATGTACTGGGACTAGTGGTATTGGTGGCAGTGTGTAGACTGGTGATGGTGGCAGTGAGTGTACTGGTAGTTATGGCAGCGAGTGTACTGGGACTGGTGGTAGTGGTGGCAGTGTGTAGACTGGTAGTTATGGCAGCGAGTGTACTGGAACTGGTGGTAGTGGTGGCAGTGTGTAGACTATTGGTGGTGGCAGTGTGTAGACTAGTGGTGGTGGCAGTGTGTAGACTAGTGGTGGTGGCAGTGTGTAGACTAGTGGTGGTGGCAGTGTGTAGACTAGTGGTGGTGGCAGTGTGTAGACTAGTGGTGGTGGCAGTGTGTAGACTAGTGGTGGTGGCAGTGTGTAGACTAGTGGTGGTGGCAGTGTGTAGACTAATGGTGGTGGCAGTGTGTAGACTAGTGGTGGTGGCAGTGTACTGGTGTTGGCAGTGACTGTACATGTAGTAATAGTTGCAATGTTGGCTTGGTGGTGAAAGTGGTAACAGTGATATTACTGGTAGTGGTGGTAATGACAGTGTACTGGAGGTAGTGGAATGAGTGAGCTGGTGGTTGTGGTGGCAGTGAGAGTACTGGTGGTGGTAGTGGTGGAAGTGAGGGTACTGGTGGTAGTGTAATGGGTGAACTGGAGCAGTGAGTGTACTGGTGGTAGTGTAATGGACGGACTGGATCAGTGAGTGTACTGGTGGCAGTGTAATAGGTGGACTGGAGCAGTGAGTGTACTGGTGGCAGTGTAATGGGTGGACTGGAGCAGTGAGTGTACTGGTGGCAGTGTCATGGACGGACTGCAGCAGTGAGTGTACTGGTGGCAGTGTAATGGGTGGACTGGAGCAGTGAGTGTACTGGTGGCAGTGTAATGGGTGGACTGGAGCAGTGAGTGTACTGGTGGCAGTGTAATGGGTTGACTGAAGCAGTGAGTGTACTGGTGGCAGTGTCATGGACGGACTGCAGAAGTAAGTGTACTGGTGGCAGTGTAATGGGTGGACTGGAGCAGTGAGTGTACTGGTGGCAGTGTAATGGGTTGATTGAAGCAGTGTAATTGGTAGACTAAATGTAATGGGTGGACTGGAGCATTGTAATGAGTGGATTGGAGCAGTGTATTGGGTGGACTGGATCAGTGTATTGGGTGAACTGGAGCAGTGTATTGGGTAGACTGAAGCAGTGTAATGGGTGGACTGGAACAGTGTAATGGGTGGACTGGAACTGTAATGGGTGGACTGGAGCAGTGTAATGGGTGGACTGGAGCAGTGTAATGGGTGGACTGGAGTAGTGTAATGGGTGGACTGGAGCAGTGTAATGGGTGGACTGGAACAGTGTAATGGGTGGAATGGAACAGTGTAATGGGTGGACTGGAACAGTGTAATGGGTGGACTAGAAGAGTGTAATGGGTGGACTGGAACAGGGTATTGAATAGACTGGATGAGGGTAATGGGTGGACTAGAGCAGTGTAATATGTGGACTAGAGCAGTGAAATATGTGGACTGGAGCAGTGTAAGGGGTGGGCTGGAGCACCGTAATATGTGGACTGGAGCAGTGTAATTGGTGGACTAGAGCAGTGTAATGGGTGGGCTGGAGCAGTGTAATTGGTGGACTAGAGCAGTGTGTGAATGGTGGACTGGAGCAGTGTAATGGGTGGGCTGGAGCAGTGTAATTGGTGGACTAGAGCAGTTGAATGGGTGGACTAGAGCAGTGTAATGGGTGGGCTGGAGCAGTGTAATTGGTGGACTAGAGCAGTGAGTATAGATTATTGACTCATTCTGTATGTGTGGCACTGGACGATTAATTGAATTCCGTAATTTAGTTCTTCAGGCCAGATATAACGAATATTAGTACGTGGGAGAGTTGTAGTGTACGTGGACTAGAGCAGTGTGTGTAATTGGTGGACTGGAGCAGTGTAATGGGTGGGCTGGAGCAGTGTAATTGGTGGACTAGAGCAGTGTAATGGGTGGACTAGAGCAGTGTAATGGGTGGGCTGGAGCAGTGTAATTGGTGGACTAGAGCAGTGAGTATAGATTATTGACTCATTCTTGTATTGTGTGGCACTGGACGATTTAATTGAATTTCCGTAATTTAGTTCTTCAGGCCAGATATAACGAATATTAGTACGTGGGAGAGTTGTAGTGTACGTGGGAGAGTTGTAGTGTGCGTGGGAGAGTTGTGGTGTACGTGGGAAGAGGTGTAGTATACTTGGGAAGAGGTGTAGTGTACGTGGGAGAAGTGTAGTATACGTGAAGAGGCGTAGTGTACGTGGGAGAAATGTACTGTACGTGGAAAAGGTGTAGTGTGCGTAAGAAAATGTGTAGTAATGTCCGTTCTTATTGTACGTTGGAAAAGGTGTAGTGTACGTGGGAGAGGTGTAGTGGCGTCCGTTCTCAGTTTGGCCTTAAAGATGAGGTAGTGGTTGTGGTGTTCGTGGAGGGGGAGGTGGGGCGTGGGGTGTCCGTTGAAGGGGTGGTGGGGGGTGGGGTTAAGGCATTGTTTGTGCCCGCCAGATTAAAGTTGAGTGGTGGCAGTGGGACGTCAGTGGTGGCAGTGGGTCCTTAGTGGTGGCAGTGGGTGTCTTGTGGGTCCTTAGTGGTGGCAATGGGTCGTCAGTGGTGGCAGTGGGTCCTTTAGTGGTGACAGTGGGTCTTCAGTGCTGGCAATGGGTCCTTAGTCATGGCAGTTGAGGTCGTAGTCGGGAAGTGAGTGATATTAAAAACTAGTAGTAGTAGCATTATTATCATTATTATTATTATTATTATTATTATTATTATTATTATTATTATTATTATTATTATTATTATTATTATTATTATTATTATATTTTTTATATTTTTAATAATGCTAGTACAGAAAGATACTTATCAACTTCTTCAATGGCTCTCTTGTCACACTCAATAATGCCACTATTATTACTGATGGAACTTTGGTGAAACACTTCGCATTAATCTCGCCTCCCATGATTCAATAGAATGTGAAAGAATGGTAATGGGATAGAATGTATGTTAGGGAGTAAGATACTTTATCTCTGAGTGAAGTGGGAGAGAAGAGAAAGACGTATGAGGAAAATGAGGTGGGAAGGACTTAACCAGTAAGAAAAGAGGGTAAGACAGTTGAAGTGGAACCTGGAACGGGATAGACAAGGACGTAAAATAAGATAGAACTGGTGAGCAAAATAGAACAGGATGGATAGAGTGAAGCAGAAATCGATGAGACGTTCCACTGGTCTCTGAAAGATTAAATATAACACAGACAGATGTAACGCAAGGAGAGAGCAAAACCATCTTTCATAATAGGTGTAGCGGGTGGCGACCTGCAGCCCACTCGTGTGAACTAGCACCGTCACATCTGCTTTAAACCCCAGTGTGGAGTGTGCTTCCACTGTGTCACTGTGTGGAGTGTGCTTCCACTGTGTCACTGTGTGGAGTGTGCTTCCACTGTGTCACTGTGTGGAGTGTGCTTCCACTGTGTCACTGTGTGGAGTGTGCTTCCACTGTGTCACTGTGTGGAGTGTGCTTCCACTGTGTCACTGTGTGGAGTGTGCTTCCACTGTGTCACTGTGTGGAGTGTGCTTCCACTGTGTCACTGTGTGGAGTGTGCTTCCACTGTGTCACTGTGTGGAGTGTGCTTCCACTGTGTCACTGTGTGAGTGTGCTTCCACTGTGTCACTGTGTGGAGTGTGCTTCCACTGTGTCACTGTGTGGAGTGTGCTTCCACTGTGTCACTGTGTGGAGGTGCTCCACTGTGTCACTGTGTGGAGTGTGCTTCCACTGTGTCACTGTGTGGAGTGTGCTTCCACTGTGTCACTGTGTGGAGTGTGCTTCCACTGTGTCACTGTGTGGAGTGTGCTTCCACTGTGTCACTGTCTAGTTCGTTCCACATCCGGACGCCTCTTCAAAAGGGGGAGGTTTCCGATATCTCTGTGGTTCGGTTGGGTGTAACATCTGTGTATTGTTCTTTGTAATTCTCCATCCAGCCATCATATCTTGTTCTACCACAGACAGGCAGCATAACTCTCATTCCTCCTTCGTAGTTCATTCCTCTAAACTCAGCTGCCAGTCTGCATGTCCTCACTGACATCCCCCTCCCCCTCGCGATCAGCAGATAAAAAAAAAGACCACCAGTCCACCTTGTCCTAGGCGAGAGGGCTCCACACCGGCGCTGCGTGCTCAGAAATGGGCATGCAGCTCAGAGGTTCCTCAGTGGCACTCTCATGTTTGCAAACTTAGCCTGTGTTGCTGGTGTTATTCTGTTTGTCATGGGGGCAAGACTGGGACAACAGCCTGGTTGAACAGGCCAATCAGCAGAAGAGCTTCGCCTCTGTTCGGATTGTGAGGGAAAACTCTCGAAATTGGTCACGTGTGTATATCACGGCGTTTCTTCCCAGTGTTTCTTCTTTTGCTATTTCCGTGAGTTATTTCTCACCCAAATGGTACACTATCTTATGTCTCCACACGGTACCCTGTTTTGAAGTCTGCCCAGGCTTTCCTAAAGTCTGCCCAGGCTTTCCTGAAGTCTACCCAGGCTTTCCTGAAGTTTGCTCAGGCTTTCCTGAAGTTTGCTCAGGCTTTCCTAAAGTCTGCCCAGGCTTTCCTGAAGTTTGCTCAGGCTTTCCTGAAGTTTGCTCAGGCTTTCCTAAAGTCTGTCCAATTCTGACAATGGACGATAGTACATCCAATGGATCGACTATTGTATTACCACTTTCGTGGGTAGTTGTTGTCTACCAGCCTACTACCAACCCACGAGAAACAATGTGGGTCCCAACACTAATCCTCGTGGTACTCCGTTAAATCTTGATACTTTAGTTCTTGAAGTAACTCTCTATTTCCTTACCATTAACTGTACAGGCATTATGCCGACGGGTATGGCCATGAGGACATGCAAAACAAGCTTTCACTGCGACCACAACGATTCTCACAGGATGTTGCTTGATAAAATTGTACCATGAGCGAAAGGTTTCCCAATACAAGCTCGATATGTATATTGTGTCAGTCCCATTCATTACCTTTTCTAATGTCTTCATTGTTACTCCGGCTTCACCCTCGTGTGTGTGTGTGTGTGTGTGTGTGTGTGTGTGTGTGTGTGTGTGTGTGTGTGTGTGTGTGTGTGTGTGTGTGTGTGTGTACTTGTGCACTCTCCTACTGTGGTAGCAAGGGTTGAGTCTCAGCTTTTAGCCACGCCTCTCAAACAGCTGCTACTGGGTTCACGCTTGGCTTCGTTTACAAGGTCGTTCTACTTCCTGACCGCTCTGAGGCTGAAGAAATATTTCACAATATCCCTGTGACTCAGCTGTGATTTTAACTTCCAGCGGTGACCTCCTGTACCTGTTTCCCGCCCTTCGAACAGCTTTTTCTGTCCATGTTATCAGTTTCTCTCAGAATTTGTTACTTCGTTATAGTGTCTCGCTGGTCCTTCTAAGTCCTCTGTCATCAGATTTAGGTTCTTTTGTCTCTCCTCCCACATCTTGTGATGTCTGTGCTTGTGACCAGCCTAGGGCCAGGCTTTTCTTTTGATTTCCTGGTCCACCAGGTTGTTTCTGTTGGCGGCGAGCTGGCCACGTATGCATCCCAGCCAAGTTGATTTGGCACTTGGCATAGGTAGTTATCTGATATCCTTTTGAAAGCTGCACTTGTTTCGGTAATATTTTTTTATATCTTCTGGTAGCAGCTTGAATATTTTTGGACCAGGGGAGTTGATACAGCGTTCTCTTATGGTACCCAGGGTACTTCAGCCTTTCTCTGAGCTTATTTTACACCTCGTCCCATATCTCTCACTCCAGTACGTTGTTCTAACAGTGTGTGTTTGGGACCAGGCTGTCCAATATCTTCTACGTATATATTATCTGTCTCTCCTTTATTCCAGGAAATACATAATCAATAATTTGAGATGGTTCCCGTAGTTTATATGCTTTATTGGTTCAGTACGAGCAGTTAACGATCTCTGTATCTGTTCCTGGTCTAAAACTAGTCTCGTTGTAAATCTTTGTACTTTTTCTAGTTCCGTGACATATTTGGTCAGTTGTGGGCTCCATACTGGCTCTACATGTACCAAGATGTGTCTGACAATTGTCGTATATATATTGTGAATGACTTTGAGATTACTGAAAACGAATCTTAGGTTTCCCATACGTGTATTTGTTGTAAAGGTTATTGGGTTGATGACTGCCTCAGGCGATATGCTCTGTTTCATGCTCATCCCGAGATCCTCCTTGAGTGACGTTTGCAGTCTTTGTTCCACGAACCTATACTCCGTTTCTGGTGTTCTTTTCCCTTACCCAGATTTGAAAAATATGGCATTTGTTAGGGTTGAATTCCAACAACCACTTGTCGGACCAATCCTTCAGCTGGTCTAGGTCAGTTTGTAGGCTTTCCTTGTCTTCTAGTTTCATTTTCCTTGTTAATTTCCCATCTGCGAACGGGGATACACCAGAAGATTATTTGTTCTGTCGTGATGTTCACGTACACCAGAAATAGTGCAGGTCCCAGTACTGAGCCTTGTGGAATCCCACGCGTTACACTTGCCCTTCTGATACCTTTTTTCAAGATAATAATAACTTTGTTTCCTCCCTGTTAGGTAGTGTTTCATCTACTGTAGTGTCGTCCCTATTATTACTGCTTTCTCCTTTTTCGCTTGTCAGACTCACTCCCTCCTAGCCTTGTGGGGCCTTTCGTACCTGCACTCAAATCTACATATGAAGCATGCCTCCAAGACTTCGTCGAGGTATACCTGGAGAGGGTTTCGGGGGTCAGCACCCCCGCAGCCCAGTCTGGGACCAGGTCATTCCACTTCCTTATGCTGGAGAAATACTTCCTGACAATTTTATGGTCTATCTGTGCCTTCAACTTCCAGCTATGCTGTCAAGTGTATTTTTCCTTAATCTCTTTCTACTTGTTAATTTTTCTGTGTATTTTCTGTATGGTTATCTTGTCTTCCTCATTCTTATGTCTTTCAATGTCGTTAGGCTCAATTCCGTTAGTCTCTCCTCGTAGATCATACCACTTACCTTCGGAATTAGCCTCAGTGCATTCCTCTGCACACTTCTTGAGGGTCTTAACACGTTTTCTGAGGTGGAGGTTCCATGTTGTTGCTGCCTACTCCAAGTTAAGCCTGTAAAGGTCTCGGAATTACTATTAGTAAAGATGACTGAAGACTGCTCTTAGATTTGCCAGACGAGCATTGGCTGCAAAGGTAGGATGTGTGTGTGTGTGTGTGTGTGTGTATGGGTGTGTATGTGTGTGTGTATGGGTATGGGTGTGTGTGTGTGTGTGGGTTTAGGCAGGTAACTGGGAACAATAGTTAGAGGAGGCGTTAACCCACAGAAAATCTAATTGAGCGACTCCTTACAGCTTAAGCAAGAGAACTATATGTAAGCTTGTGTTACCAAGGATTTTATTTTTCTCGCGCGACGTTTCTGAATTAGAAAGTGATTCTGAATGAGTGAATCTGGGAGAATGTGAGAGTTTCAGAGAGTAAATGAATGTTTTGAGGAGAGTGTAAAAATTTGACTGTCTACCAGTAGATTCCAGGATCATGGGAATGACAGCCCGGTTCCAAACAAGGCCTCTTGGTTAATGGCTTGTTCAATCAGGTTGTTGGTGCTTGCTGTACACAGTGCGACGTTAGGCACCACAGCCAAACTGATCTAAAAAATGACTTGAAGAACTTTTACAATTGCCTTTTGAAGGCAGCCAGAAGTTCGTTAGTAATTCCCGTCATGTATGAAGGGAAGGGCTGCAAAATATTGTTTTCCTTTCCCATTATTAAGTTATATTTTAGTGTATTCATTTTCTCGTTCTTTTCATGGAGATTACAGTCTGCCGAGTCTTTTGCTCTCGTAGGGAGAAATTTCGATGTGGAACCAATCCCTCTAGAATTGTTCGGGTGTAAATTATAATGTATCTTTATCGCCTATGTTGCAAGGGGTACCGTTCAAGGGGCTTCCAGTATTCCCAATATTTTATGTGCTTGAAAGAATTTATTTGGGCAGTGAAAGATCTCTGTACATTCTCCAGATTTACAATTCCGCTTGCGTTGAAAGGATGGCTAGGGTAGAGCAATATTCTGGTCTAAAAGGGTTAGAGTATCACTGGCGTGACATCTCTTGTTCTGAAGCTTCTAGTTATCCAACCTTTCATTTTCTTAGCGTTTGTGTGAGTAACATTGTCATCCTTGACTGTAAGACCCTCAGGCATTATCACTCCTAAGTTTCTCACATTTCATCTTCTGCTTTAATATGTGGTTTGTTTATACTCCAGTCCAGTTTTTACGTCCTCGTATTTTTTACATAGCGGAGTAATGCTATGGAAAAATACAACGCAACTCGCATACAAATTCTAGTATCGTTTGTAAAGAATGATTCAGTGGTATGACTTATGAGCGTGTGTGATTAGTTTTATGAGTGAGAATGATGAACGAGGAAAGAATGAGTTAGTTTGAGAGAGTGATTGTGCGAGAGTAAGTTTTGTGAGCGAGTGAATCAGAATGGGTGAATTTGAATGAGTTTGTTTGAATTAACGAGTTTGAGTAAGTTTGAGCGAGTGTGAGTGAGTCTGAGAGACTTTAAGTGAGTGGAAGTGGTTTTTGACCCTAGGGAAGTGTACGTTTTCTCTCACTACGTGTATGTGTGTGTGTGTTTATGTGTGTGTGTGTGTGTGTATACTCAACTATACATTCTTAAAAAACTTATTTGTTGTTGCAGGGGTCGAGTCACAGCTCATAGCCCCGCCTCTACGAGAGTGTGTGTGTGTGTGTTTGGCAGCTCTTCAGGAGTTGAATTATTTGTTTGCAAGATCATAGTACACCCCACCTTGACTTTGATGGGGGGGGGGAGCAAACCACACCACTGAACGAGAAAGTCGTCGCTTTGATGTCGTTAATGGAGGAGAGAAAAGAGAAGGGAAATAGGATGAACAACTGGAAGAAGAATTATGAAGAGTAGAAAGATAAAGAAGAGGAGGCGGAGGAGGAGGACGAGGAGGAGAAAGAAAAGAACAATACATAGTTGACAGCACAGTGGAAAACGAGGTGTTCGTGAAGGACAGTGTTGTGATTTATTTAGTGACTTGTTGTAGCTTATGTATAGTCTACCTTCATGATCTCTCCGGCATCCCTCCTCTCCTCCTCCTCTCTCTATCTTT